>MNCI01038085.1:407558-421769 GCA_015680685.1 Gnetum montanum | reverse complement strand
TCAAGCAGCCGATTCCTTGACTAGCCGTACACGTCCATAGACGCTCGTAATCAATTCGTACTTGAACGCACTAGGAAAGTAGGAAGTAAAGCAATAAATGAAACCACGTGCTGCAAGGTTTATCCAAACAAATTCGTCTTTATTTTCGTACACAACTTGGGTTCAGGTTACAAGCTGCTCGAATAAAGAGCCATTCACTCTACGACTCCTACTGCGGGCACATGGGGAAAAATTCTAACTCTGGAGTGATCAATCTGCCAGAGCTTCGCTACACTAGCCAGGATTGGGAAATAAGGGGAGTGTCGCCTCTTATTTATAGAAATGGCGGTGGAACGCGATATCGCAGGAGAAGACGCGATATCGCGGCCTAGTGTAAATCGTGTCTCATCAATAATATTATCCTTAATCCTCACATAAAACCAATTAAAGAAAAATCTCACAAAGTCTAGCCTGAGGTAGCATTGGCTATTCATGATGAGATCACTAAGCTTTACAAGGTTGGTTTCATCCAAGTAGTTGACTATATCGACTGGGTTTCAAACATCATAGTTATCCCTAAGAAAAATGGAAGTATACGCATTTGCATAAGCTTTCGGGAATTAAACAATGCAACCATAAAAGATGATTTCCCATTGCCTAATATTGACCAACTCATTGCCTTGTTGTCCTTTATGGGTAGGTTCTTAGGGTACAACCAAATTTGGATCAACCTAGAGCACCAACTAAACACCACTTTCATGACCCCTTGGGGAATGTTTTGCTATATAATGTTTCCCTTTGGACTAAAGAATGTGGGAGCAACCTATCAATGTGCGATGACATATATCTTTCATGACTATTTACTAGACTTTCTTAATGATAATGTTGATGATATAGCAGTTAAGTTCAAGTTAGCTCATGACCATGCAGATGACTTGGACCATGTCCTCAAACACTGCCTTAGACATGACCTTAACCTAAATCCCAAAAAGTGTGTCTTTGGCATCAAAACTAATAATATGTTAGGCGTTGTAGTATCAAAAGTAGGTATACATGTAGACCCTAATAAGGTTAAGGCAATCACCAAATTAGCACCATTGGAAAACCTTAAGGAGCTACGTGGGTTACAAGGTTGATTACAATTCATATGTAGGTTTATCACAAGGTTGACCGATAAGTTGTAGCCAATGCAAAATTTGATCAAAAACAAGATTCACTTTGAGTGGATGGCTTAATGCCAAGAGACATTTGACAACCTCAAAAAGGAGTTGGGTCAACTTCCAACAATCTACCCTTCACAAGGAGATAAGCCATTCTACATTTATCTTAGAACCTCAGACATGTCCATTGCTTCTTTGCTTTGCCAAAACTAAGATGATGGCTTAGAGATCCTTGTTTACTACTTAAGCCACGTGCTAGTGGCCCACAAGGCAAAATACAACAATGTAAAGAGGAATTATATTGCCTTAGCCTTTTTCGAAGCAAAGTTAATATCATCTGCAAAAGAAATTTACTCCATACAATTACTATGAATATGTACAAAAGTAGTTGAATTATATGATGAAAGGAAATAACCATAGAGTTTGATCTACACTACATAGTACAAGCATCCACAAAAGCTTAGGCAATAGCCGCACAACTCATGACTTCACCCATAGATGATCAAGCAACAATAGATCCAAAATTTCTAAATGAGCATGTCAACAACATAAGTGAAGTACTCATAAAACTTTGAGGTAGTTTTACTCTTTTATGGTGCTTCAACCACACAAGTTGGTAGTGCCATTGCCATTATCATGTTCTCCTCCAAGGAGATCCAACCCTTCGCATATCACTGTATATTTCCTTACACAAACAACATAGCAGAGTATAAAGGTCTTTGTAGAGGTGCCTTAGTAGCTCGAAAGTTAGGAATCCAAAACATAGTAGTCCAAGGTGATTCACAACTAGTTATCAACCAAGTTATACAGGTTTATGCTTATAAGGCACAACATTTACAATCTTACTATGCTCTGGTGAAACAATTTCTCAAATAATTTGCAATTGTAGATGTTCAACATATTTTCCATGATGAAAATGTCATTGCTAATGCATTAGCTACTATAGCTTTAAGCATATCACCCAACATGTTTTCTACATTTCCAACTTCAATAGTGGATTTCACCGAACCATAACTCAAACAACAAACATTGAACTCATAAATGTGATAAGCATAGCTCATGCCCAAGACTAGTATGAAGATATTAAGACATACCTCCAATAGGGGGAGCCTCTAAAAAATCTAACCTTTGCCCAAAAAGACATAGTCTGAAAGTGATCACAATAGTACATCCTTGTAGGTAATAGAACCTTATGTCATAGCTCCTATGATGGAATACTATTAACTTGCATAAGTGGTAGTGAAGCACAAATGATTATCAACCAAGTCCATGAGCAACTATGCAGAGGCCACATAGCCCCTAGGGCAATGACTACAAAAATTAAATGTCTAGGGTATTATTGGCCTTACATGGAGCATGACTACATTTCCAAGGTCAAGACATGTGACATGTGTCAGTAACATGATAAGCTAATGCACATGCCACCCACTAAACTACATACTATGTATATCACATGGTCATTCCAATGTTTGGGGTTAGATATCATAGGGCCTATAATGTCTAAGTCTTCTGTAGGACATAGCTTCATCATTTCCACAACTATAATGCCTAAGTGGATTGAAGCCATTCCCCTTATGAAGACAACATCATAGCAAGTTTGCAAATTAATCCTAGATAACATAGTGACTTGATTTTATCTACCCATGACTATATTTATGAACAATGAACCATAATTTGGTCATGCAGAAACTAAATCTTTTTGTAAAAACCTTGGGATTAAACATTCCTTTTCATCACTGCACTACCCATAGACAAATGGTCAAGCGGAGGCTATGAACAAAGTCATCATGAATCTTTTGAAGAGGATGCTTAGCAATAGCAAGCAACGATGGCATGAATAACTAGTCTACATGTTATGGTCCTACCGTATGACATGTAGAACAATAACAAGTAAGACACCATATAGTCTTATGTATGGATCTGAAGCAATGTTTCCTCTTGAACTGTAGGTTTCATCACTCTGTATGATCCTCTCAAGCTTCATTGATGAGGTTTAGAACAACAAGTTGAGAATCATTGACCTTAACTTTATAGAGGAGGAGCACACGCAAACACTTGATCGTATTGAGTGGTACCAGGAAAACTAATGATAGAAGAACCATCACAATAAACATCAAAACCTAATCAAGAAGGGGGACCTAGTCCTCAAGATCATTTATGAGCCCAAAGAAAAATTCTTAGCTAATTGGGAAGGGCCTTTGTTGGTCATAAAGGCCTATGACAATGGAGCATTCAAACTTGCTAATCTAGACATCAATGAGTTTGTTAATCTAATTAACCACTTGTACTGAAGTCGTACTACACCTAGTACACAATGTCATGCCAATGATAAAGCAAGGAAAGAGAACATCCACTATGATGTTAAACTAGCATATAATGTCTGATATGATGTTAAACTAACATAGAACATTTTCTATGATGTTAAACTAGCACAAAACATCTACTATGATGTTAAACTAGCATAAAATGTCCCTGGGCCATGACATTAAACTAGCACCAATAGCATGGTCCACTATGACCTTAAACTGGCCATCCATCATTTTCAATGATGTTAAACTAGCATAATGATCTGCTAGGACCTTAAACTAGCATAGCATGTTATCTACCAAGACCTAAAACTAGGTTCCTAGTGCAGCATTTGTAGTTTGACATAAATAAGTTCTGCGGACAAGCAAGCATGAATACTTTCAATCTTCTATCACCTACCCACACCTCTTTGGTAGGATGGGATGGGATGTTGCAGTTCCAAATAAAATTTACATTATCAAGGAAAAATCCTCTAGGACATTTGTAGCATCACCATCCTTAACATCTTTCTAATCTTCTAGATATGTCTTTTGGCATCTTGCTAACCTTTTAGAGCTACTACCACTATCACCAATCATCCTAGCTAGATCTCTCACTATCAACATCACTCATTGGACAACCAAAGGTACTATGGCCCAACCACAGCACTGCTATCCTCTATCCCTCACCATGGTATGAGCTTGGAAGAGTATGTAGCACTATGGCTCCTTGCCATGCCGTTGGGTCTCCTGGCTCCTACCTTTAGTAAGAACTCCAAAGCACCTACATCACCATTGCCTCTAACCACTTGGGTGCTCACTTCTGGTGTAGTTGCTGGAACTTTTGTAGCCTACTGTCAATGATGCCTACACCAGTCTTCCTACTTTGGATACTAGATGCACTTGCAACTAACATAGCACTCATGTCCCTTGATATGCCCTTACAAATAGGACTTCATCTTCATTTCACATGGTGGCTATTTTTCTTATTTTCTTTATGTTGCATTTGCCAGGTGAAGCCTTAGTGATGTCATTCAAGGTGTGCACTTTCATCATGGTGGCAAGTCATCATACTACTCTGATGTGTTCACTTTGACTTGATAAGATACTTAAGGGTGCAACATCCCTATCACCCCTCTAGCCAATTCACCTCTACTTGATCTTGCTTCCACACTTCCTACAAGTTTCCTTGGTGCACATGGAACCTTTCTTGTAGTTAACCACTAAGCCTATGATGGACATAATGCAACTCATCCTATGGGGAGCCTTTTTGGGCTGGTCAAAGCCCCAAATAGATGTAACACAACTCATACTAAGAAAGAAACACCTATCCTATAGATGTGAAATGGTTGTCTCTAAGCAAATTTTCTTGATTAGCACATGGTCCACCCAACAACAAAACATCTTCAAGAAAAAAAAGGAAATAAAAAAATAAAAATTAAAGAGAAATAAAAAGGAAAAGAAAATATATATATATCTCCCCATCTTAGGATGGAAAAAATAGTTCAGAAAATTTTCTATCTCTTAGGTTGCTATGCTCCACACCATAGCAAGCATGACATAGGTTATAGTACCCAGTTCAACCTAAGTGTTGGACAAGGATCTATCAAGTTAGCTCAACATAGAAGACACTTTTAGCACATTTCCTAACTTCTGAGGCTACCTATCCTACTACACCCTAGAGTGTAGCAAGCGTTCCATGAAGGAAGATTAGAGATTTCATCAAAATTTGGCTAAGTGTCCCTGTTACGCTTTGATATGCTTCCTAGTGTAGCTAGTGTAACCAATGTAAAAAATCAAAATCTTGAAAATTTTCACTAAGTGTTGTGTCATGCTCTAAAGCGTAGCTAGCTTGACACTAGAGAAAAGCCTTTGACAACCTTCAGAAGCCTCTAGAGCTTAGCATCGGCCTTCATCCCAACTTTGACATGTCTCTAGCAACCAAAAACAGTAGTTTGCATTTTTTTTTGCACCTCATGTTGATCCCAAAAATTGTCCCTACTCTTAATCTTACTGGAAATAGGGGAAGACATAGTCCTAAAGCATAGTCTCAAGTTGCATTGTCTTCGCACTATTTGCAAGAACATTACGATCTCTTAAACTTTGTCACATGTAGTCTGGATATTGTAGTCACAGTTCTGTAGTCTTTGTGAATCTGTTGCTATCCTTCAAAGCATACCACTTTTCTACTTTCATGAGAGCATAACATGATAGCATAACATCATCTACGATCATGCCACATGACACCCATGCCATGTGGTACCTGATTTGCATTTCATGCTAAACCTAGCCCTATAAATACCCCAATGTCTAGCACTCTAGGGCTTGACAAATCAAATGAGCATTGAGAATTTTAGCTATCTAATAATCCTTGAGAATCCCTGGCATTCCTGCATCTAAGCAGTCAAGCTTCATACCTTGGCAATTACTAGAACACAGTCCATCATTACACCCACAAAACATGGTGATAGTCAAAGCAATAGGTTTAGCCTCTATTGCAACTACTAGCTTCACATCTTAGGTGTCCCAAATATTGTGACTACACTGCTACACTACCACTATGCCTACCTGATGCCACATACCATTCTCACCACCTATCTAGCAAACGTTATGCTTCCCAGTTTTTGGGGTAGTGCATTTATCTATTCTCAAGCTCTATTTCATTTCTTTTCTAAGAATTTTTCTCTAATACTAAGCATAATACTTGCATTCCTCTATTGTTGAATACATATTTACATGCTCACATCACTATTTTTGAGTCAAGAATCTCCGTTATTCTCTTGCTTACTATCCTAGTGTCTGCACATAATGCTCTACAAATTCCACTTACAAATGGTTGTTCTAACATCACATAAGTCCCTATCTGATCAACCACACTATTTAAGGCACCTCATTTCCATTTCCTAGCATAGCCCTTGCATAGATTTGAGGTTAGGCTGTATACCTGTTGACCTCTTAGTGTTCTAGCCATCA
Source organism: Gnetum montanum (assembly GCA_015680685.1). NCBI lineage: Eukaryota > Viridiplantae > Streptophyta > Gnetopsida > Gnetales > Gnetaceae > Gnetum > Gnetum montanum. The sequence continues at coordinate 415,372 of MNCI01038085.1, read as the reverse complement.
ATATTTTTTGAACATCATAATGCTATTTGTAGTTGTTTGGAAATGTTCACTCTGCAAATGTTTTCGAGTAGTGTGGCCGAGAGAAGTTGATACAACATTTTAGCTTTCTCATTAGAGTGATCCTTAGGGTGATTATAATAACATGCTATTTTTACTATAGTTATTTGGAAACATCCACTCCCTAGGTATTTTTGACTAGTTTGGGTAGGGAAATGTCAATACAAGATTTCAATTTCATAATTAGAGTGATCCTCTATATGAGGATGATTATGACAACATACTATTTGAATTACAATTGTTTGGAAATGTACAGTCCCTAGGTGTTTTTGAGTAGGTGGGCTAGAATGAAGTTGATACATGATTTCAAAAGAAGTTGATACAGGATTTTAGCTTCCTCATAAGAGTGATCCTATATATCTAGGTGATCATAAATCTAACACAACTAATGAAGCATCTAGTCCACTACTTGATTGGGCCATGTTGACCAAGCCTCGTTAACACAGCCATGTTGATGTGACCTGATCGACGCATCTTTCCAGGCATTGACTTTGCCTCATCAATGTAGAGTTAATTTTCTACTATAAATATTTGTGCACCCACCACATTTATGGCACATTTTGTTCAAGTTGTAGCGAAGCTCTTGTAGTTTGTTTTCATAGAAGTTAGATTTTTTTCCAAGTGCCTGCAGACATAGTTTAAAGACTGTATGGATCTTTATTCAAGTGCTAATCTACCTAAGCCCATTGGTGTGAATGGTAATAAAGATGAGCTTTTCAAACATTCCTTGTAGCATTTGAACTAGATTACTTAAGCAGTAATATTTTAATACATTAATAATTTTCATGCTTTTGTTATCACTTTATAGTTACAGTACATTTTAGTAGCCCATGAGAACATATAAGCATGACCACCTCAAACATATGTCTGACACTTGGCAACCTAGTGACGGTTAACATCTAGCAACCTAATAGTGATTAGGACATGCTTGGGATGTGCATGGAAGGTGGGACCGGCTACCTATGCTAGCAATAGTCAATTAATAGTGTAGCGAAATCTTAGATTATCTAGCCTTTTACTCCCTATATTAGAAAAATTAAATATTATAGATAAAATAAAACATATAAAAAATCATATGCATCAGTCTCACTTAACCATCATTCTATAATGCCACAAGTGAGGTTGAGAGGACAACAACCATTCTAACTAGGATTTTGATGGCTAGAATACTATGCGTAAGTGATCATAGTCTTCGGAATTCGACTGAATTGCATGTGAACACTCATGATTCGTATGGTTGGGGATAGGGGTACCTCACTGCTCATCATTGGTACCACTGCTAGGGACTGTTAGTCTTTTTTGTACTATCTAGCATTAGCAAGATCATCACTCACTTCGTTGGAATGGACTCATTACGTCAAAATCTACTCACTCTAGAAGACTTAGCTATAAGTAAGGCACACGACATTATTTGTTGTCTAACACTAGTATGTCTTCTTCTCACATGAAAGACAAATACAACCTGCAAGTACCCCAAGAATGTTGAGTGGTATATAAACATCCAAATGAGTTTATACATAACTTTACCTTCATCTTGCATCAAGATGAGCAGATTCAATGGTGAGACATGGAGGGAAACATTATATTTCCCGTTGATCGATCAGTTTCTAGAATGCTACTCCAAACTCTCACTAGATCGAGTATTTAGGATCGAGTTGAGAAGTACATTATGGAGGATCATGATTATCAGGACTATCATCCAAATGAGGCACAACATAAATGGCACTTGTAGTAGGCAAAACATCACAAACAAGCAAATGGCAAATGATCTAGTAACCCTTTGTCCCTACAGGCCCAACACAATGATGAGGAGCCTTTTCCTCATGGTTCTCATTCTTCTACATCACCACCCTCATGTTAGAACATCCAATCTGTAATATAGAGTAAATTTTCAAGTGACTGGTAGTTCCAAGATGTTGAGGGTTATCCCAGAGGAGATCATGGTGAAGGTGAAGATGGATGTGAAGATTAAGGTTGTCGTTATGGAAGAGGAGGTGATCGAAAAGATGGGCATGGTAGTCCTCCCCAATATTCTCATTCCCATATTTCTTCCTTAGCTTTGTTAGGTTCTAAATCTAACCGTAACCATCATAGGAGGGATCATGATGATGGTGATTGTCAAGACTGACATGATCAAGGACACCGACTGGAATGTCATGATGAAGGGCATGGATGGTCATAGGAGGCTCACCACCATAAAAGGAGAGGTATCAAAGACCATCAAAGATGCCATGGCCATCATCAAGACCATGACTTTGATGAACCACTATTTTTCACTCAAAGCATGCTCAACATAGCAAAGGTAGTTCACATACCTACTAGGCACTTGTGAGCTAGGTGAATCAAGTACCTTTCTATGAACAACATTCCTAGATTTGAACGGGGATATAATTGTGATCCACCTACTCAACTACAAGCATTTCATGATACCTACACCCTATAGAATATTGAAAACGAATGGTAGAAACTCAAGCTATTCTCTCGAACACTCATTAAGGAAGCAGAGATCTGGTACCAGTCTTTGGAGCTGGAATCAATCAGGTGATGGAGTATGATGCTGGAGCTCTTCAATGACAAATACCAAACTTACTCTAGAGTCTCTAATTTGAGATGATAGATTTAGGGGTGAAAACAAGGTAGCCACAAACCCTTGGACACAACCATGGGTAGATATTACTCCTTATTGCATCGATTTCCTGTTCATGGCTACTCTCAGCAAGAACAGCTCCACCATGTCATAGATGGGCTCTACTTTGAAATAATAAGGATCCTTGGTGCTTATGCTCAAGGATAGCTATCCGAGTTAAGGGCTCATCAAATTTAATGATTAATTGAGTAGGCAGCCAAGGAAGAGCAAGAACTTTGTAAATGGGAAAGTGTAGAAGAATATAATCAAGACCCTTCCATCTGGAGAGGGAAGTCCAATTTTGCGAAGATGAAGAGGAATCACCACTGGATGCAGCAGTGAATAGGAAAATTTTTCCCATGCAAAAATTTGCTTCTGAAATTTCAATCAAGGTGGACAAGATGTAGGATTCTGTGGATGAAAAATTCCAAAGTGTTTTAAAAATCATAGAAGAATTGAAAGAACAAAGTAATGATTGAGATCGACGAAGGAGAAAAGAGGATAAATGTGCCTACCACAAAGGTAAGGGTAAGGTTGCTATGGTAGAATAAGTTGTAGACTCAAAAACCAAGGAGGATGATGGATGTGACATATGCTAGTATGAACATCCTGAGGGATGTTACCCCATGGTGTCACATTTTCAAGAGTCTAGGTTGTACACTCTAAATCCTCGCTTAGAAAAAAGGCAAACACACCAAAGATTGCCTTATCCCAAAGGCAATTCCAAGTAGTTCCACCAACAACAGGGATATTATCCAAGTGGAGCTCTGCTGCAACCATATGAATACTACCAGCAATAGTAGCACCCACATTTATGGGGGATGCCACCCCCAAGGTAGCAGTACCCTTACTAGTAGCTGGATCCTAATGGATACTACGTTCAGGAGCCAATCTCCCCATGGGACTCTTCTAGTCATACAACCTTCCAAAATTATTACTAACCGCTAGAATACTTTTGAGCCCAATCCCTATCATCTAAGGGGGAAAACCCACATCTACACTACCCTCTGTCACCTCCTTCTACCATATCTATCCATCAACCCTCAACTTAGCTACCTCCTGCTCTACCCATGCAGGGAGAAATACCTCCATAGCCACAACAACGTAATGCCATAAGGGTTGTCAATTTACAATTGGCTTCTTAGCCAAGTGGGTCAAAATCAAAACCACAAAAATGTTCCTTTTTTGGCTCAATAACCTAAGCACACCCTCACACTCACTTATGGCTAGTTCCCTTGTATCTTTAACTGCCTTTGATGCTCAATTCATCATGTAACCTTCGAACCAAATGCCTTCCAAAGTGCAAACCATCATGTTAACATATTCTATAATCGACTAGATCAAGGCGGGTCATCTTCCTCAAAAATTGGTTGATCCAGGAACTCTCCTCATATACCTTCAGGTGGGAAGCAAGAAGCCATGCAAAGCTCATCTGGATTCGAGGTCAGGTGTCAACCTAATTTCACATTATATGTATAAGACTTGGAACCTACTTGGATTGAAGAAAAGAAACATTTGACTCAAGTTGGTATACTAATCCATTACTATTCCCTTGGAATTTGTAGAAGATATTATAACCATCATTTGTGGCTGGTCCTACCCTACTGATTTCTTAGTGATATATGTTGATAATTACAAGGGAAAATTCCCAATTATGATGGGAAGAGCATGGCTCAGCACAGTGGATGCACATTTAGGAATTTGAGATCTCTTCCTTGAAATTTTCAACGAAAATTCTTTTGGGAAGATCAAAAAGAAGCGTGTTTCATGCATTGTGTACAGTGACTCTAGGTGCAACTATGTGTAGCAACTTTGATTTGTTGAGAAAACATCCATTCAAGCATGCAATCAGTGTACCACTGAATCACAAATTTAACAATGCTTGTACATAGCACCCACTAAACAAAAAGGCATCCAATGGCTAACCATTGTCTTTGATAACAACACCATATGCATGGAATCCTTTGAGAGCCTTGTATGTACCTATATGAGGAGCATATACGAACTGGAATAGGTCCATCAACAACTTTCCACTACTAATGATGCTACTGATTTGTGAAAGCTATAGATCCCTGAAAGCTTTAAATAGAAGGCCCTAGAACTAAAACCATTATTGGTCAATCTAGATTATGCCTTCTTGAAAAATGGTAAGCCAATAATAATCAATGCCACTCTTGTTCTAAAGAGAAAAAGGAAGTTGCTAAAGATGGTGAAAAAGTGGTTCGCTACATATGCATGGTCATATCCAAAGTTACCAGGGATTGATCCTAGGGGATTCCCACATTGAATTTATATCGAGCCTTCCATGAAGCCACGATGACAGCTGCAAAGATGATTGAATCTCAAATTTAAACAGATTTTCAAAGATAAAATTGAGTAATTGTTGAAGGTGGGATTCATCTACCTCATTACAGATAGTGAGTGGGTCAACCCACTTGTTATTGTGCCAAAAAAGGATGAAAAATGAAGATTCTGTATTGATTTTTGATTACTAAATATGGTAACTTTTAAGGATCATTTTCTGCTTCCATTTGTGAACCAGGTGTTGGATACCATTTTAGGGCATTGTTACTACATCTTCCTAGATGGTTATAATGGCTATAACGAAATCTAGATTGCACTAGATAACTAGGCCAAGATAACATTTATGAGTCCCTAGTGGACTTTCAGATACAGGAAGATGTCCCTTGGCTTGTGTAATGTGGCTACAACCTTTCAAAACCTTGTCCTCAACATCTTCCAATAGTAAATCAACAATGGTATAGAAGTTTTTATAGATGACTTCTCCACCTATGGAACAACATTCGAGCAAGCCTTGGACCACCTTGAGTAGGTGTTGAAGTGATGTGTAAAATCTAACTTATGGCTCAATTGGCAAAAGATCCATCTAATGATCCAAGAAGGCATTGTTTTAGGGCATCAAATTTCATAGGAAGGGATCGGAGTGGATCCTGAGAAAGTCAAGGTTATCTAAGGAATTACCAATCAGCTGGGAACTATAAGGGACATTTGATTGTTCCTTGGACGTACTAGCTATTATCAACACTTCATTGACACTTTTTCAAAGATCAGCAAGCCATTACTAGAGTTGACAAGGAATGACACTTCATTTTTCTAGACTAGGAAATGTGAATCTACATTCTAGACACTAAAGAAAAAACTTGTAGAGACTCTAATTCTATGAGCCCTTGATTGGTCCAAACCATTCCACATCATGACAAATGCCTCTAGTTATGCATTGGGGGACATGCTCATGTAATTAAATGACTAGAAGCATCCATATTACATCCATTGTGCAAGAGACAAACTATTGTGGGTGCTTAGATAAACTACACCACCATCAAAAAGGAATTAATAGCAGTGGTGTTTTCCTTGAAAATGTTTCGACACTATGTGCTCGAATACAAGGTGTTTGTGCATATAGACCATAGTGCCATCTGATTCCTTATGAACAAACCAATGGTGAGCCCTCGTGTCATATGATGGCTTGTAATACTTCAAGAATTCAATCTTACTATGGTAGAAAAAAAAGGAAACTAAGAATGTGGTTACCAATAATTTGTCTTGGCTATGATGGGACAACATATAGGAGGAGAGCCCACACTCTGACTAGTTTCCAAATGAACTTCTCTTTACTAGAGCAATTACAAAGGAGGTGCCCACAGGATCAAGTTGGTTTGGTGACATCCTTACCTATCTTCATACACAAGAGCTACCAAATAAATTGGATCATTTGAAGAAATAATGGTTTGTTCACAAATCCAAGCATTTCATGGAAATCAATGGACACCTGTACAAGGTGTGTGTGGATGGCTTGGTACAATGGTGCGTCCGTGATGTAGATCAACTATGTGTCCTCCAAGATGCTCATGAGGGCCCTTGTGGGGGTCATTACACAGGAAGGTGCATGGCCATTAAGATCTTACTTATAGGTTACTACTGGCCTACACTCTTTAGAGATGGTCAATGATTAGTCTGCTCCTATGATCGACGTCAAAGAGATGGTGGGATGACAGTGAGAATGAAGGGGCCTCAACAATGGATTCATCCACTAGAACCCTTTGACATTTGGGGCATCAACTTCATGGGTACCATCATACCCATGTCCAGTGGGAAGGTGTACATTATTGTCATGGTGGACTATTGTACAAAGTGGGTAGAGGCAGAAGTCGTTACTGACTATTCCTCAACCACAACCACATGGTTTTTTCAATAGCAAATCATGAATAGGTTTGGGGTATCACACATACTCATTTCAAATAATGGAATTTACTTCATGGGTGCTACTTTTCATAAACTCATGTAGCATTTGGGAGTAGAAGATAAACTAAAAACACCTCATCAGCCCCAAGCCAATGAGCAAGCTGAGGTCACAAACCAGAAGATTACAAAGATCCTAACTAGAACGATTAGCAAATATAGAAGGGATTGGAGCACAAAACTTAACAATGTTCTCTGAGCCTACTTATCAACCTAGAAACTTCCTATAGGCTACTCCCCTTACAAGTTGGTGTATAGAAAACTACCAACACTCTCGATTCAGGAAAAATGCTAAACACTATCAACTACAAGTGACTTAGGCCTTGACTTACCCCTAGCACAATGAGAATGACTTATCAACTTAAATGTGCTAGATGAGAATCGATTAGTAGCCCTATCATCAAATGAGGTGCATTAGGCATATATAAAACAACATGATGACCTTAGGATTTGGAAGATAACATTTCAATGTCAGGATAAGGTTCTCTATTAGAACCCCACTCATGTGCTACAGTCGACCAAGTTTCGAACACTATGGGAGGGACCTCATATTGTTTCTGAGACCTTTCCATCTAGGTCTCTACTCATACACAAACCTGAAGACCCAACAAAAATGTAGTTGGTCAACATGCAACAATCAAAACCCTTCCATAAACTACATCGAACCAGTGTTGCTACCACTTCGCCAAGTGGTCGACCATGTTCCATCTTTGAAATCTCCTTCTCCAAGCTTAGTTGTGGGGGAGATCATTGCCCATACTAAAATAGTTATCCTGACTTCTCAAGTCTTTTCTATATTTTTTATTTTACACATTTTTTTTACACCATTGTTCATATGTCTAACATTTCTTACCTACTCTTTCTCTTATAT
>MNCI01038085.1:358707-407516 GCA_015680685.1 Gnetum montanum | reverse complement strand
TATTTTATTTTAGTTTATTTTCCTCTATTTATTTTTTCTAATAAAGCGATTTTTTGTCACAAGATGCAATGGTGTGGTAGTTGCTCCTAACGGGGGTTTGCATAGTATGGGTTGCCTATTATATTTAGTATTACGTTAGCATTTTGGATCTCAGAAAACTAAGTTATACTTTCTCTCATGCAACAGGCAGTGAGTCCACAACATCTAACCACTCACACTTTTCTATGGTGTCCTAGGATCAAGAGAAGTATAGTCTTTTTTCCATTAATCAACTCCAAAAAATCTTTGACCTTAGTGGATTCTGAACTTGGAAAGGATATGAGTGGTAAAGAATAGGGTATGACTTCAAGGGGATGTGGTGGACTGTCTCCTCCTATGATCTCTTGTGCATTACTATCCTCAAGGATTCCTTTCAATTCCATGATGACAAATAACAGGAAGCTAACATGTCCTTGCATGTTGTGGTTCCCATTTGAAAAAATAAAAGCAAATAAAAGAAAAAGAAAAAGAAAACAATAATTGGAATTCAAAGCACACCCCTTAGACCAACCAATATATCCTTGCATGGTGTGGTTCCCATTCAAAAAGAAAAAGAACCAAAAAAACAATAATGGGAATTCAAAGCACACCATTTGGACCAAATTATAGGCTACAAGAATTGGTTATGGGACTCAGAAGCCATGTTACCTAGGCCTAAGAGTCCCCTCTAACTAAGGCCCTTTGTTACTTCCTGCTTCCCTTTCTTTCTCTATAGGGAATGGGATTTGGTCTTTAAGGGCATGTGTATGTCTTGAGTGGGTGGGTTGGTTTTAGTCCATCACTACAACATCACTAGCCATGGTCAGTCTTGGTCCAAACCTAGTATGTATTCTTACTGGGTAACTTAACCACATACTTCACAAAGGGACTATATCAATCTTGACCTTAGCACTCCATTCCACATGCTCTCCCCCTCATCGGTTGCTATCCATTCCTCACCTCACTGTCGATTTCATGTTTTGATCCTATATCTTGGTTTGCTAGTACTTGTAAATCCTTTGGTTAGTTCTCAAGTATACGAGTATTAACCCTTAGTGACCATTAATTAACTATGGGGCCCATAGACCCCTAGGTTGAAGATGTGCAAGGGTAAACAAGGCTGGAGCCTACTATGAGAAGGACCCACTTGCATATCCTTTGATTCCACTTGTTAATCTCCTACTCCTTTAATATAATACAGTGCCCATCTCTATATCATCCATCGTGAGGCTCTCCATTACCCAAGCTCCATATTATGATGTTCTCCTACATTTGACTCTTTTTTTGTAACCAACATTCCTTCCTCTTTGTTTCATGCTATTCTTGAGTCTCTGAGCTCTTAAATGAATCTAGTTTTATGCTAAAATTTGTAGATTTGGGCCTTTAATTCATTAGTCAATAGTGGTTAATGTAGCTGAAAAGCTATGTCGACATGACCCCATATATGCATCCACCTACATTTACGTAGCCCTATTTACGCAGCCCTATCGACACAGTGCCCAAATTGCTCTATATATGCACATTATGCTTTGGAATTTTTTCCATTTGCTCATAATTCTAGGGAATTTTTTCAAGTTTTTTTGTGTCCAACATCCTTCTCAAGCACATGACCTTCCTACCACTTGTCCACATCTACCCATTCCTTCATCCTTTTGCTACCGGAGGTATGCTCTACATCATGGGGCCCATGATTCTGTATATTGTGCCAATATGGCTAACCCAAGATTTAATGCATCAAAGACTTAACATGACTTAATGCATCAATGACTTAACACCTCCTAGGGCTAATTAAAATGTATCTTAAGGTTAGCACCTCCTATAGTTTGTCAAAATTACTCTTAGGGTTAATTCAAGAATTCACTTTAATTCATTGTTTGTTTTTAACCCTTCAACTACACTCTAGGACACCATGTGTAATGGTTTACATACATCACTTTAGATCAAATAGAATGCATGTTTCACTATCATAGCTAAGCCATCATGCAAAGGTATATTATTACCATTTTGGGCAACACACACACATTTTAATTCATGGTTATGCTATGATTGAAGATGGCACCAAAACTAAGGCATCCAAGGGAGGAAGGACTATCACAACCTTGGGTGAAGTCACTTGAACTAGACAAGAATGGAGCATGTGATCTCAAGAGTATGTAGAGGGCTCACATGCAACTGTCCCTCTCTACAAGGAACCCAACATGGAATCTGTTCATTAGATTCCTGAAGAAGAGGTCCCCATAGAATAATTGCATAGGGATGAGACTCTAGCGAGAGTGCCATAGCTTGAGGTCGCCTTGACCAAGGCCTACCTTGACAATATCAAGCTGAAAGAGCTGCAAAAAATGGTCCTTCAAGAATTAAACCTAGAACCATTCCTAGAAAGTGAGCCAAAAGAAGTTAGAACTTAGCTACAAAATTCTCCCATGTGGCTAATCATCACGTCAAGTGGTGAGTGGTATTTGGGAGAAACCTATCTCTTCTGGAGAAATTGGTAGACGAGGTCACGATTAAGAATCAAAGACATCCATGTGTCTTACTTTATAGAGGTAATTGTGCAAGCTCTTGGGTTGCCTAAGACTAAGGCTGATGTGGTAGAAACTGCAAAACAAGTAGACCCTAAGGTGAAAGTGAAGTGGAGTAGGTGATGCTGTGGGGTAGACCATAAGGAGTTTGGCACATTGACCACTGTAGAAATATTTTACTCCAAAATTGCATCTTACCACTTAAATCCAATAGTAGGACCTAACAAAATCACCACCTTCTCTACTCATGCATGTGCCACTTTAAGTGAAAAATTTTCTATCAACCTTCCATAGTTACTTTTATTGGAAATTGAGAAATGATTTGTAGAAAATGAACATGGAAGGCGAGCTTTGCCCTTTCCCTACCTAATCAAAAAGTTGTTTAAATAGGTAGGAATAACAAAATATGCCAATGAAACACTCTGTAATGCCCCAATTTGCTTGTGGCATGAAATGATAAAAGATAAAACACTTTCCACAACTAGAATGAAGGAATAGCAACCACCACCTCCATCATCCGTACAAGTAATAGGGTCAGACTCACACATGGTCACATAGCACATACATGAGATTCAATAGTTGCTCTTGCACCAATAGTAGCAACAACTGGAAACTAGCGATGGTGGAGATCCTTCTGTGTATTGCCTTGCCTTGAGCCACCTAGAATAAGTGGCTCGATTTGTGACCTTTTTGGAGAGGGTACGGCCGATGCTTTTAGCCATGCAAACATAAGTGCCTTCGAGAATAAACCCTAGAACCCAAGAAAATAGTGTTAATGACACAAAAATTATTTTCATAAATTTTAGAAAATGTTGCTACTTTCTCGATGTAATTAGAGGAGGATGAAGGGGCAATTGTCCTAGTAATGTAGCACCAAGGATAGGAGGTCACAGCAAAAGTAGTTTCTGATATGGTCACCATGGCTCTCAATGCATCTACGGTGCCTATACCAGATGTACATGGACTTAGAGATGTGTAGACATCTCCAGGGACTTAGAGTGGTGACTCAATGTAGCACAACTTGAAGAATTGTTGGACCAACTGGTGGGAATCGGGCAACTATTTTCAAATGTCTTTGACCTTCTAGGCAACATCACTGCAACCTAGTCAAAGCTACTCTCAGCAAAGGGCAAGTGCCTCATCCTAGAGGGGCAAATAAAAGTATCTTAGGCAGATAATCAATGCTTAGCTTTTAAAGTTGCCCAACTCGCCAATCCAGCTATACTCAACTGTGAAGTCACCAAAGATGAAGCTTTTCAATAGCTTCAAACCAAGCTTCAAAAGGTTGAGTATGATCAGGAGTTGCTGATCTTTGACAAGTCCTTAATGGAAGCCCATTCTTATTATCTAAACAAAGACTTGACAGAGGTTCACTAGGAGAATGTTGGGTTGACCATAGAAGTTCATAACCTATGCAATGTTGGTCTTGAAAATCAATAAATGAAGGATTTTATCTACAAATAGCAAGAGGAGATAGCTAGGGTAAACACTGATGTGAGAAGATTAGCTACTGAAAATCATAATATATCAATAAAATAATTCTAAGCCTTGTGATAGAAGATAGCCATTGAAATCACCCCTTGAAAGAATGAGGCCCTCAAGTTTGAATGAGTGAAAAATCACTACAGGGACCAAGTGGGATTGCAAAAGGAAATTAATGAAAAAGAAATCCAGGTCATAAAGGCTAAGATGAATCAAGACCTCCAACAGCTCAAGAAGGAGGTGAGGTATGGGAACCCATCTTTTATGGATTAAACACCTACAACCAAGTTGATATTTTTCTCAAGGAGCTACAGATTGAAGAAATGATAGAATATATGGAACTAGCCAACCTTCATTATGTAAACCTAGCCATGCTTATAGCTGGGAGGCCACGATCAGACATTTAGAAGCAAGTGGCCACTTTATATTCTTTATATAAAGGTGAGTTCAAGGCACATAAAGAGACAAAGCAAAAGTTAGAAATAGTAAATGTAGAACTTGAAGTTCTTCATACCTACTTTAAAGGGAAACACTCTATTATGAAGAACTTAGCCCAATGAATGGATGACTACCAGTGGCTAAAAGCATCAATCCCAACGTTTGATATTGAATGAAAATAGTTTGTGGACTTGTTTTTCAATTTAAAGAAGCTCTTCCTTGCACTTCCATGTCCTTGGGATGTTCCTATTCTGGCACACATTGGCAAAGCCACTTGTACTATGAACGATCCCAGAAGTATAAAAGGTAAAATGAGGGCTCTGTTGGAGGCTTTCCAATTGCCTCCAAAAGTTGCAACAACTACAGGACAACCACAACCACCACCTCAACCACCATATGCACCTGAAGCTAGTGAGGGCCCATTAGAACCACTGTCACTAGGAACTATATGACCCTCTTTAGCAACTTTAGCATCTCAACGTGGTTTTGAGTCCATTGTTGTCAAGGTGTTCAATTTTGTTGTCCATGAACACCATAGTTTTGTATTTCTTTTCATACACTCAGGCACTTGGTGTGTTGCTAATGTCAATGTGTGTATTGATATGTTTTGCTATGTGTGTTGCTAGTAACCTCATACCTTCTAGGTTGTAACAAACTCGAGGATGAGTTTTCACTTAGTTGTAAGGGTATGATGAAGTATCCAGTCCACTATGTCAACTAAGCCGTGTCAACTAAGCCTTGTAAATGTAGCCACATTGACATAACCCCATCAATGCATATTTCTAGGCATTGACGTGGCCTCATCAATGCAGAGTCCATTTTTTGCTATAACTATGCATGCACCCGCCGCATGTATGGAAACTTTTGTTCAAGCTATAGAAAAGCTCTTGAAGTTTGTTTCTACAGAAGTTAGATTATTTTCCAAGTGCCCACAAACATAGTTCAAAGAATGTATGACTCTTTATTTGAGTGCTAATGTACCTTAGCCCATTGGCGTGAATGGCAATAAAGACAAGCTTTTTGAACATTCTTTGCAGCATTTGAACTAGATTACTTAAGCATTAATATTTTAATACTTTAATAATTTTCATACTATTTTTATCACTTTATAGTTAAGTACATTTAGGTAGCCCACGAGAACACATAAGCATGACCACCTTGAACATATGCCTAACACTTGGCAACCCAGTGATGCTTAATGTCTAGCAACCCAGTAGTGATTAGGACATGCTTGGGATGTGCATAGAGGGTGGGACCAACTACTTATGCTAGGGATAGTTGAGTGATAGCATAGTGAAATCTTAGATTAACTAGCCTTTTAGTCCTTATATTAGAAAAATTAAATATTATAGATAAAATAAGACATATAAAAAATCATATGCCTCAATCTCACTTAACCATCATTCTAGAATGTCACAAGTGAGGTTGAAAGGACAACGACCATTCTAACTAGGATTTTGATGGCTAGAATATTGTGCGTAAGTGCTCATAGTCTTCGTAATTCGACTAGATCACATGTGAATGCTCATGATTCATATGGTTGGGCGTAGAAGTACCTCACAACTCATTAGAAATATTAAGGAACTAGGTTTATAGTAATTTTTTTGGTGTAGTTAAATGTTATGCATGGGTTCTGATACAAGATTCCTAACTTGTCTTTGAGTAGGTACCAAATGAACTAGGCATTTCATTCCATGTTCTAGAAATTGATGATTTCGAAAACTAAAATAACACTCTTGAATTCAAGTGAAAATGAAGGAAACCTTTGACAAAGTCTAGCAAAATATTAGGAGTAGGCAAGCCAATCATCTCATGATTTTACAATATTTTCCAAGGTTTTAGTGTAGTGTTAAGGGTTCCTTATCTATTTTTATCATTGGATATTAAAAATATTTGGTGTCATGTCTTCCAACAATGCGAAGAATGTCTATTATTCAGCACCAAGGTTGTTTTCATGTTTAGATGGATATAGGGTTGGATTGATTCCTCTCTATTATCCTACTGTACAATAATAAATTTATATAAAGTCACATTTTATATTGTGTCAAAATATTGAATCATTACTTTTGATTTTGGTCACTTGAAAATCCTAAGGATTCCAAGCTTTTCCATCTCAGATAATCAGATTGGATGGTGAATCCAAGAGCCTAGCAAATGTAACTAACACTACATTTATAGTACCTAAAATCTAGATGTTTACCTCATCTTTTTCTTAATGACAATAAAGGATTATGATGAAAATTACCTAGTTGATGCTACTGTGGCAAAGGAATTGAGGAATTTAACACTTGACTTTACACTTATTATTGAAATTACATATCACTGTTCTCTAGAGGTTGATTTATGCATAAAATATTGTTTGTATTATTTAAACGTGTGTCCCTCCCAAAGATAGACATAATCATGGTCAATGTACACATAGATAAGTTACTAGATGGGTTACATGAAATAACCCATGAACATGAACTAGTATGGATCGATTTATAGTTTTCCCTAAAATGATGGTTGTAGTAGTAGAATGAACTGCAGATAATGCATTCTATAAGTATCATTTTTTCTTCCTCACAGATCTGTTCAAATTTCAAAGCTCCTTAAAAATATGTATTGATACACACAAAAAAGCCTCTTAATCACATGTGAAATACAACAAACAACGCAGTGTCCATAAGATTTTTTCACATGGATTTTTTCATACCCAATCTTGGATGCTTTATTTTTAAACCAATTATCGCCAAAGTTTGGTTCTACTACAAATATATACACCATTGAATATATATATATATATATATATATAACAAGAATTTGTCAACTCTGTTGCAAACTCTAGAGGTAGTGCTTACTAGTAGTTATCATGGCTATAGTGATGATTGGTTCATTTGTGGTTTTGCTTATTAGTGTGTGTGATGGTGAGATCTGACTATGGCACATCCTTAGCTTTGACCTATAATAGCTAGTTTCAGTTCTAATTGGTGTAGCTACCTCAAGTGTGTAGTGCACTATTGAGGAGTGGGATCATGCTTGAGCATTTAAATGTGGGAAAATAAATTGAAGTTATGATTTCAAGATTTTCTGCACTTGATGGTCCACCAATTTACTAAAGCGAACTAAAACTTGAGGTATGTGGCTACACAATGCGGTGCCTATGCTTACCTCTCACCCTTCTATGAATATGCTTCCTAGTGCATCTATTCTTTGTTGCTTTTTTCTTTTGAAAAATATTCCTTGTAAGTTTGTTCTTAGTATTTTTTTTTTACTAAACTCTTTGCTTTGATGCCTTGGAGCATTTGGGATGGGGCCCAAAAAGGTCTACATGACCCAAATTACCTCTTCGTTCTTTGATCTTAGAGGAAAAAATTGGAAATTAATGGATTCCTCTGATAAGTCACAACCCACTGAAAATACTACTAATATGGATGGATGATAATGCTAACATTTTACATTTCAAATTTCCTAAAAACATCTTTGATCAAACCATTCAAAACTTCACTCACCTTTATGCAATTGGTTTTTCTTCTAACATGATTCCTTCTATCAAAGTTTCTCAAGGTTAAAAAGTTCTAAGAACCATGAAATATTAGATTAACCTTGACTAATCTTATAAGAGGGTTTTTTTCTTTTTTCTTTTGAAACCAAACCTATAGCAAACTTTATGAAACAATAGTTTATTTGGGATGTTTATGGATCCTTTTTAATGCAACCCTAGAAAAAGGATTTTGACTTAGAAAAACAAAGTAAAAGTATTTTGTGAGTGTGGATTGAATTTTTGAAATCCCATCACATTTTTCTTCACATGTTGAAATTCTTGGTGTGTAGATTATGAGGTTATTAGTATGGAGTCCTTTTCATGTTTTCATTCAAGACCAACTCATTGAGTTTGTGTTAAAATTGATATGCAAAAGCAATGAACCAGACACGTTGGAGTTTAATGTTAAAGGAAAAACATTCATGCACAATATTTTATATCTTACATTCCTAAATCACTATTTTTATCTTGATATTAGTCATAGAAAATGTCAATGTCCAATGCTACTGGTCAAGATTGAAGCTAAGAGAATTTTAGCTAAATAGGTTAGTAAAAAATTAAAAGATAAAAATATGTCTAAGGATATAGCCAATGATACTGTTGAGGCGCACCCCTTGGATAACCCTTATCCTTCAGACCCTAAGATGACATATGTCAAAGACATAAATATTGAGGCTATTAATGCTACTAAGAATCCTCAAAACCAAAAAGGGGGCTTCAATAGATGCTACTAGGATTGGGAGCTAGTTACGTAAAAATATTATGCCTCAATCACACATGATAATATTATCTTTAGTGATTTCCCTAAAGGATACCAATCCTCAATTATTACTAATGATAATCATTCCACTAGGCAAAGATTAGGTTCTCATCATCCTTTAGTAAATAGCTTTTAATAATGAATTCATTTAAGGCTTTAGTAGTTGAGGGAGATCCTCCTTCATCTTCACATCCATAATGAAGTGTCTCTCTAGGGGATTTTTGTATCTTTGTAGAAGATATATAGTTTGAGATTATATTCATAGGCATTACTTAGATGTTGCATTTATTTAAGATGTTAAAATCCAAGGATTCCATCTTCAAACTTGTTGTAAGAGTATTTTTCACAATAGTTATTATGTCTCTTCTCAGCATGAGCATGGTAAATGGGAAGCTATAATTCTTCTTAATGGTATGTGGCAAGAGTCTATTATTGATCATGGTTTTGATAATTTGGAACACTACTGTTGGGTTCAGTTATAGTACACTAACGTAATTCTAGGTTTTGTTTGTTTATGCTCCTTGTAGCTTGAATGACCGAAAGCTCTTTTGGAATTGGCTTGCACATAACTTGCCTGTAGCCAATTGGATCATTACATAAAAATTTAATATGATTGAGAATATAGAGGATAAATTTGAAGGACATAGAGGTGTTTTAAATAATAATGAACTCTTCTTTTGGCTTTTGTTGAAGAGAAAATTGAATTGGTAGGAAGTTAATGAAAATTACCAGTCTTCTAGTACTTCTAATTGGTTTACTTGGAGCAATGATGGACAAGGATACTCCTACATCTCTTCTTGGTTAAATCAAGTCCAAATTTCTGAGAATGTTTTTATCTAATTTACTACCACCAGCAAAGCTCCTATTCAGGCAAATTATACCCAAGTTCTATCATATCATTATCCTATTAATTAATCTCTTTTCATTTTTGGCTACTCCTACTCTTTCAAAAATCTTTATATTTTCAACACTACCTTTCTTAGTAGTAGCTTCATGTGCTCTTTATTGATGGAAATATGAAATTTGCATCTTGAACCAATTGGAGACAATGATTGGATAGATTAGTGGACTAATGCTTGTACTCACCTATAGTAGTTTTCCAAATATGCAAATAAGTTGGTGGCTTTCTAACTAAATTATCACAAGTTTAACCTTGATAAGGAAATCTCCTTATTACAAAATACTATTAATAGAGGTGAAGCTAATAAGGCTCAATACTATTGTTTATGAATAACAAAGGAGAACATGTGTATTATGAATCACTATGAAGCTAGAGGTGCTCACCTTCATGCTTGTATTTCTTGGCTTCATACGAGTGACCATGCTTCTAAATATTTTTTTACCTCCTCAAAGGGGAATCCCCCTTCCCTAAAATCCTAGCTATTGATGTCTATGATAATATCTTTACTTCCAATATTGACATTTTATAGGGTTTCTTTGATTTTTTACTCTATTACATTTTGCAAAGAAGATATTGATGCTATTGTAGTAAATACTTTCTTGGGAGTCATTACTCCTTTTAATTTTTCTATATTTGGTGATGCTACTTTTATTTCTTGATAGGATCTTGGTAAGGCTTTTTAACAACTTCACAATGGCAAAGCCCCTAGTATGGATGCTCTTCCAACAAAAGTTTTCAAGAAATTTTGGCCCACTCTTCAAGATACTATCTATAGTGTGTATAAGAAAGCTCTTAGGAAATTTTCTTTTGGCAAAGTGATCAATGCTGGAATTATTAAGCTTCTACCAAAGTCAAGAGATCATATATGCATTAGCAACTAGTGCCCTATTACTCTTTTAAATTTTATCTACAAAATGTTTACTAAATCAATAGTCAATCAACTCATCAGCAAAGAGAAAACTAGTTTTTTTAAGGCAACTATATCTCAAGCAATGGAATTATTACTATTGAGGACTTGCATTGGGCTTCTTCCACTAATCAAAAATCCATTCTTCTTAATCTTGATTTTGCAAAAGCCTATGACATGCTTGATTGATCCGTTTTAAGAACTATTGTTAAGCATCATAGATTAGAGATTGTTTGTGATAGACACATTAATTTTGTTTTATCAAAAGCCTCTTTAATTATTTTTATTATTGGAACCTTCTCTAAGCTTATTAAGTGTCAAAAATTAGTCTCACAAGGATTTCCTTTAGCTCCTTATCTCTTTATCCTCGTTGCTAATGCTCTTGAAGCTATTCTTAGAGCTCACAATGATTCTATGAGGTTAAAAGGTATCTCTCTAGAGGGAAAGTGTTTCATTTAAAGCTAATTTAGGAATGAAATTTTTCTCACTTTACTTGAGGACCATAATAATTTTAACATTGCCTTGGATTGCATTAACATTTATTGTAGAGCCTTAGGAGCTAAAATTAGGTGGAACAAAATGCAAGCTATTTGGTCAAGCTTTTGTCCAAGGCCTAATTGGACTATCATTATAATATCAAGTGGCTTTCTCTTAATAATATTTTCACCCTTTTGGGTATCCTGATACCTCTATTCTCTATTTCCACTAGCTTATGGAATAATGTGGTGGAAAAAGTGAAACATAAGGCTTTGAAATAAGCTTCCAAACCCTTATCTCTTGAAAGTAAATTTATTTTAGCTAACCATATTTTGAGCTCCACTCATGTGTATTACTCTTTCTTAATGGCTCCTCATAAATATTTCTTTTAGAGCATCAACAAAATTCTTTGTGATTTTCTATGGGGGAATAAGGACATTTACAAAGCTTTTCATCGAGTTGCTTGGAATATTTGCATTTTAAGTAAGGAACATGAGGGCTTGGGCCTTCCTTTTATTGAATACCAAAGTATTCTCTTTACCTCTAAATGGGTCACTCATTGTATAGAAGATAATGAAGCCTGGAAGATCCTATTTAGGCATAATATTTCTTGTCTTGGTAATTACCACATATGGAAAATATACATTGGAGCAATTGGATCATCTATAGAGGTTCTTAGAATGTTATAAGTTTGTTCCTTTTCAAGAAAATTTGGTAGAGTTGGAGTCAACTTAAAGGTTTTTTGCAATGGAAACCTCCCTAGTTAAGCTTGAACTCTTTGCTAATTCACTTCATCTAGTGATCACCTATTATCAAAAAGAATTTGGGTTGTCTATATGAAGAATTTTCTCACAGAGCTAATCATTTTATTGATCACAATCTCCATCATGTTACTTCTTTGTTACTAGTTTTATACCCTAGTTCTAAGGTAGTGGCAACATGATTAGATTGGTAATTTTTTCCTGATTTTTAAACACTTTGCTTACAAAAGTAGGTTTTTGTGGGATGCTTCAAATTGTGAGCTTGGAGCATCATCCCAGCTGTAAGGTTCTTGTGGGAGTGTGGCTTGCCTCATGAATAAAGGTTCTTGTGGGGCCATTTTTTCTTCTTCTTTTACTTTTCTTTTCTTGATTTCTTTCTTTCTTTTTTCTATTTTTTTTCTTTTCTGTCTTCTTTTTTTTGTTTTTTGTTTTGTATTTTTCTTGCAGGAAATTCAATATTTGATCGGCTTCAATCACAAGGTTTTTCTGGGAGCCAAATTCATTTTGTATGGGTTGCTCACATTACATTGATCTTACTTGATATCAATATGTGCCTTTACCACTAGAGAAACTAGGTCCAATATAACACACCCTTTCCACCTTAGTGACTCATCCAAACAGGTATTTAATAGAAATCAAACACTAATAAGCATTACCTTAAACTAAGTTATTTAGCCACCTTGACTTATAAGAATTGTATTTAAAGAATTTTTTTAAAAAATAATAACATTTATTATGTATAAGACACTTATTAATATAAGGCCCATGCTTAGTTGGATTTTTGATTTAAACCTACCTATTTCAAGGTAGGAGGAGTCATTCTTCTTCCTTGTATTCAAGACATGATGCTACTAAATTCTTTATAGCCTAAGTACCAATAGAATTTCCTATTACCCTCTACATTTTTCAAGGAAAAATTTTTAGATTATTGGTTTTCCCTTAATTATATATAATATGATATGTAATTAAAATTTATAATTTTCCTTACAATTTTCTTTAAATTATAAGAAAAAAAAATTAAGGGAGACCATTTCAAAAAACAAAAAGAAATGAAATGGAAAGAACGTATATATTTTATCCAAAGATTTAATTAAATTTTAAGAATAAATAAAAAATAAAATAAAAAAATATATTGAATCCTTGATAAAGATTGACTCTACTAGCCTTCTCGACAATGATGCCAAAATTGATGAGCTATGCAAATTTTGATGCTGGATACCTTTAATATTTATTTTCATTTCTTTAGTTGTAGAAATTGTCACCTCATCTATGACTAACCCATGAGTCATATCCCATAGGGGAATGATTCAAAATTTAAAAGATCATCAAGACCTAAAATAATTGAAATTGAATTCAATTAAATTCCACACTTATGACTATCACTCATAAGTAAAGTCATGAATTCTCATCGTAAATTATAGTATTAAGTTTAAGAATGAAAATTAATGATTAAATCAAATTGAAGTCCTAAATATAGGCATTGATTATGAAGATTACAAGGGAGACTTTACCTAATCTATGATTCTGTCTTACTATTTCCATAGCGTAGCAACCTTGACAACTCAACAATGAACCCTAATGATCAATAGTTGTCACAAAGATCAAAAAATCCTCACTTAATAATTCTTCAAAGGAAATTTAACTTCAACTTCATGTGGTTTCTAATTGGGTATCAATCTTGGGTGCACATCTTTGGTGCTCATTGGGTTTACCACTAGGTTGCACACCTTTGGTGCCCACTGAGTTCACTGCAAGTGCCTAATGGGTTCACATCAATTCCACCTTTGGTGCACAATAGGTGAAAGAATCAATACAAATTTTAAGTTTTATTTATACTTTACAATGTTTTAAAATAAGTATTTTAATAATATGTTCGTATGCCAAGATTTGATACCAATTCGTTAATAATAGGTATGATAGCCAATTTTGGCATCATAACATGTTAGATTAACATGGAAGTCAGATCTTTCATGCACATGATGCTCCACTCCATGTGTTTCGCATATATATTATTATTTTTGATGACCCATGCTATGAATGTACCACTAGAGAAAATCATGAGTGCGCTTTTCTGTACACAACCTTCACTGTGCTATCATTTTTCTATTAAAGATAGGCCCAGTCGATATTTCTTGATGATGAAAGCCACATGGCCTTGCAAATATCGCATTGGTAACACAAATTTGCCTCACCATTCTCCACATGGAGAAAATCTCATGCTCGATGCTATTGCAACTGCACTTTATCTTGCATTTTCATTATCTTCTTCTTGTCCAAAGTTGCCTTTACAATTTTCATCATCCTACCTTTGCCCTACAATGCTTTGTATAGAGTTTTTTCCAAAAATTTTGTTAGCAAAGATACAAATACAATGATGAATTATACTCCTTCCTCAATGACTCTATTGCATCACTGGCATCAAGATTCGTGAGAAGTTTCACTAGTATTTGAAATGATACACTATTGACTTCTTCCTAGAGATAGACAATTTGATGTTGCTTCTAGTGAGCTACACTACATGAGATATATTCATAGAATTCCTGAGCCATGAAATTCTTAAGCTCTAGGGATTTGAGGAAGTTTGCAATGAGGCCTTGTAGCCTTCTCTCAATGTTGCCACTGAGCATGAGAATGGAGGAACTACCCATGAGTTTATTTAGAGACTTTGGATGGAATGAATAGATATGGAATAAAATGAAATGTAGGGCCATGGATTCAGTTGTGACCATCACTAATGCCACACCCAGTGGATAGTTTCATATTTGTTAAGAAGTGACACATAGGTCATCCTTCAATAACCTCATCAGTTTTGGAGGTTTTTAGCAACTATTCTGGAAACCAAGTTAATCCATATTCATGAAAAAACTAGGGTTCACAGTTTATACTTTTCCGATTTCATATCATTGAGATATTCTAGTTTCTAGGAAGTTTCCTGTCATAAGTTTTCTATCTTTCCCTGGCTAGAAATCCAATAACCTTGCCATACCTTGTATAGTTGTATGCGCCCCTTCGTAGAGCCTAGAGCTAATCAATGTAAAGCGATAAGTAAGTAATTTTTTTCCATGAAAAATCATTACTAAAAACAAATTCAAATTCATGCCATGGTTAGCCATGCATATTCCTTTGAGGAAGCTTTCACATTGCTTTTGAATTTATGATCCCTCTGCATCATATAGTTGAAATAAATGGTAGGTATCTGTTTGTGTCAATTATAAAAAATTAAGATAGTTTGTAGACATTAAGTAATTGTTTTGGGTGGTACTAGTCAAAAAAATATTTTAAGACTACTCTTATCTTCTTAGCTCTACCTTTTCTACCAAGTAGTACTCCATTATGTCATTTGTAGAACTAGTAATTGAGAATCTCTAGTACTATGACTTCTTTCTTTCTCCCATATTCAAGAACAAGATTACTTCCACTCAAATTCTTGGTTCTACTCAACTTTAGCTTGCATGGGAAAAGGATGAATTGTTAGTCAGCAAACAGAAAGAAGAATCAGAGAACCAATAATAGCAATGATGAGCCAAAGAATGCCACATTGACCTAATCATAATACTTAATGTTTATAATATCTTTATATAGTTTATANAACTAAAATAAATATTAATTAAAAACTAATAAAATAATTTATAATAGAAATTGATTAAAATGTATTAATTTTTTCAAATTTTTTCACTATACATTATCTACTCTAATACTATATGATTCCAAAAATAAGACAAGAAAGGAAAACAAGCTGAATAATTATGAGAAATGTTAGTTCTCCTTGGCTCAGTAATAAATAGAGAAACAAAACAATTCCTACTAAGGTTAACAAATGATTGAGTATTAAATTTAAACAACAAATATTAAATGATTAAGTTATCCTTTGATACTATATGATACTTGCTCCACTCGCCATTGTAACTACATGTCTCTCTCTCCTTACTTGAGCTACCAAGCCACTTCCATGAAAGTCTAAGTTGTGGTCCATTTTGCAATGGCTTACCACTTCTCCCTCTAGCTATAGTAACTTCTTAGTTTTGATGCACCTCCTACCGTGACCAACCATCCCACCATCTCCTCATCCTATATCCCTTCTCTCTTTCAATATTAGTGTTCTTGTTACTACATGCAACTCACTGCCTACTGTTGTATGTGCAATAAGTTGCTACTTGGATGCTTCTTAATGTTGAAACTATCAATCATTACTGGATGATATTTTTGTTTCTAAGCTATTGATGCTACTTGTTGTAGTTTCTATGTACTACCACCATAGCTACTTGTAGCCATTAATGAATCTACTAAGTTCTCTCTTTTCTCTACTTTCTATTATTTTCCTTAATATTATGATCTTTCTAAGTTATTTCACTTTCAATAGTTCTATTTGAAAATAATTTAATATTTTCAAATTTAGTAATTTTATTTAAATTATTAGCCACATTCCTCTTCTAGTGAGACTATTCCTGGGATAACTGTGCCCTAAGTAAGGTTCCCTAGGTAATAATCTTGTAAAATTGAGCACTTTATGGGAATTGTATGTTAGTGTGCCTTCATAGCTCAAATTTCCACATTAACACCCTCTTTGGCACTACAAGGAGAGCCACAATTATAGTTTTCCTCAACCAACCTTCATTCATTTACGATCTTGTCCTAGTTTCAATTTCCTTGCTTTTCATTCTTTTCTACTCTAATCAAAAAATCCAAAAAGAAATTAAAAGAAAAAAAACACCTTTGTTGCTAACCTAGTTTATGGTTGAACTTAGTTAAATCTGTAGGCCCCAAACTAGGAAAATAATAGGATAAAACTTTCTAGTCAACAATTTTTCAAGTCATATTCCAACAAGATCTAGATCTCTAAGTTCCCACATTCTTCAAACATGGAAACCCTGCTGCCCATCCTTTGGTCAACAATCTCTTCAACTTTCAAAACTTTAACCTAATTCCAACACCTCTTCAACACACTTCCCTTTCTTTCAATCCCTCTTTCAATGATGCTCATCAACATCTTCAGAATTTCGAGACACTACTAGTCATCTGCAAGATTGTGCAACATGATGTGGCCTATAGGTCTTTTATCACTACCTTGCAAGGCATAACCACTCAATGTTTTCTAACTCTTTCCAACTCATTAATTTGGACTTGGAATGATTTTAAGTCACATTTTATTTCTCAATTTGGCAAGTTTACTAGCCTTGCTATAGCTTCTAGTAACTTTACTAACCTAAAAAAGCTTATTGGAGAAACAATTAGAAACTAGAATTTAAGGTTCCTCTAATAATTATTGTATGTTCCTAGAAAAATGTGGTCATGACTAGTAGGAATCCTAATCTTTTTCCTCTTGACCATTGATCCTTTCCTTGCATATGTAATTAAATCTGATTCTAATATCATTGACTTGCAAGGATCCACATCCAAAGTAGTCAAGCTTGAACAAATCACTCTAATGAACTTAGTACAATCCCAATTTGGAACTCTTGGCTTAGGTTCCCAAACCGCAATAGGCTCAAATCCATTTGAAACCAATCCTCCAATCCATAGCTCTCTAGAAAATATTCAAAGTACAAATACTTCCTCTTCTTTATCTGCTCAAAACCTTAGCCTAAATGATAATCAATCAAACACCTTAATTTAATCTATTGTCAAACCCTCCTCCATACCTTCTATCCCTAACCCTAAGACTACATAAACCTTTAACTTACCTAAAGTTGAGGATCAACCCCCAATGAACCATACTTCAAAAGCTCTCTAACAATGTGATTGAACTAAAATGAAACAATGTTAAGACAAGAAATCAACATAATGAGGCAAATGAAAATCTAAGAGAAGTAGATCTTAGTGAATATTGTATGTTACATAACACCAGGTAACATTCTAAGAAGTCTTTCCCTCAATTCCAAGCCTTATGTGGAATATCACACAAATTATAGAACAACCTAAAGGTAAAATCCCTACTAATGGCTCTAGAAATTTCTAATGATATTAAAAATGAACTAATAGCATTCTTTGATCATGTCATGATCAATGAACCTACCCCTACAAATGCATCATTTAGAAAGATGAGTGATATCATGAACAACTCTAGAAATTCAAAATGGAATACATACATTGCTCCTAGCAAAAAAAACCATAATAATACATCTCAATAACAAACATACCTAGAACATCATGACAAATCCATAGTTGTTCCAACCAAAACCTATTTGATCCTAGGAGTAAGATGAGAACGTATGATCTTACAGAAGATTTGAAAAGTGGTAAGGAGAACATATCAATGTATGAACTTTTAAAATTTAAGGAACCAAAAGAAGCTATACATGGATTGCTCAACGAATCTAGAGATAAATGTAGGACCCATACAAACAAGAAACAAGTTCATTCATAGATGGTGCTAGAATCCTCGACATGTCCATTCTTCATCAACAGACCATGAAAGATGAACCTCCTTTCCCAACTACTTCAGTTATACTAGGAAAGAACATTCATAATTATCTAATGGATTCAGGAGCTATTATAAATGTAATTCCTCTCTAGTTATGTAAAAATTTAGAAGCACAAATGATTTCCAAAACCCAATGTGTTATCCAACTTGATAGATCCAACATCCATGTAGTAGGATCACTTAAAGATATCCAAATTTTCCTAAAGCCATATCATAATTTTTCATGTCACAAAAATATCTTAGTAGTTGATATGAAACTTACTTATCATATGTTGCTTTCTCGTACCTTCGATGCCCAATTTGGAGGTTTCTTCAAATCTAATTTCTCAAAGATCCTTCTTCCAATCAATGGAGGATCTAAACATGTTATAATTCCTAGAGAACCTTTTCATCATTATGTCATCTCAAGCCCTACATCTATGGATTATTGAAGTTATAAGGAGCTAATGAATAAGTTTCCCAAAATAAAATTCTTTGAGACAAAGCACACACATAAAATTTAATGTGGTTTCCCAACTTGGGTAGTCCACACTCATAGGGTTGTTCGTAATCATACCTCTAGATTTTATTGCTCTCAAACATGGTTTAATGGGTACCATACCCTGTACAAGCTCTAAGATCCACTCCAGAGTGATTCAATGCTATGAATCCACTCAACCCTGCAAAGTCCAAACAAGCTTAGTATGTGGTTTCCAAGATCCCATAACCTTTACAATCTTGAGCTTTGCTCTAAATTATTGTGATGCTACACCAACACTTACTCTTGTAGGATCTTGACAAGCTCAAGAAATATGCCTTCTTGCAAGAAGCACATCAACCCCACAGGGCAACAGAAAAGAACAGCAATTATAAGGGATGAATGTAACTCAGTTTATAGATCCTTTTACTTGAAGGACAGCTCAATTACAAAATACAAAATATAATAAAATGAGGAGCAATCATGATAAGAATGGTTATCAAATGAGTACACAATGAGTGTACAAAATCTTCTACATTTCCCAATAAGAATGGTGTCTTCTTATAGATAGTATGTTTTCAAATTCATCTTTAAACTTGTGCAATGTCTAGTTAACGATCATGGAAGATGTCTTCTCTGTGGCTAAGATGTCTTTCTACATCTAGCTTTCATTCTAGGAAATCTTTCTACATCTGGCCTTCATTTTGGAAATACATCTTTATTTGGTGAAATACATCTTTTTGTAACTAGCCTTCATTCTAGACATCTTTTTCTAATGAAAGACATCTTATTATGAAAGACATCTTTGTCTAATGAAAGATGTTTGTTATTTTGTAGAGACATATTTACCTATGCTGCCTTTAATTGTAATAAGATGTCTTTCTTCTCTTCCTTTGCATTTTTATTTCTTTGTTCCTTGTTCACAATCTTGCACTTTTTCATGCTCCAATGATGTTAACTTTACTTGCAAGTTATTTGGTCTTTGTTCACATTCTTTGAATTCTTGCATGTTCACTTAAGACCTTGTGGATGATCTTTTTCTTTGAGCTCACTAGTTCATTCCTTGTCTTCTAATCTTGGTTTCCCATGTACTTTGTCCTACAAACACAACAACCACACAATCATACAAACAACTTTTGATCCCATTTTACTTAATGTTTAGACACACCAAAAGGTTAACAATCTCTCCCTTTTTCGTAATGTTCAAAAATTAAGAAAATGGATTACTGATCATACAAACATAGTCCATACTCTTCTACTTTTTGAATAGTAACAAAAAGGATAAAGCACATTAAGCCCTTAAAGAGAGATCATAAAAGAATAAAATTTGAATAGTATAACCTCGAAAACAATTCTTCCATTTGCTAAAAAGTAGTCACAATAGATATGTATTGTTCTTAATAAATCTCTAAGTCACATAAAGGATTTTCAAGTATATTACTATAATGAATATTATCAATCATTTTCAATGCTTCAAAATAGCAATACAACTACTCCTTGCTTCAATGAAGTCCATATAAACAAGAGATTCTTAAGTACTCAAGGAAAGATAAATTCAAAGCATGCTACAATACCATCAGCTGAAAAGAAACAATCTAAAATATTAACTTTGTATGTTATCTTCAATTAAGACCTGTACTTTTCAGTTCAAAACAATATTGAAAGAACAAGCCACAAATAATCCAAACATAAAGAAACTTGCAATTAATGTCTAAGAGATAATAAACTTGAATGCAAAAGGCCAAATATTGAGCATATAGATTGATGAGTGGCGAGGTACCCCTAAACTCAACCATACAAATACATGCGTTACACGTGTGATCCAGTTGAACTCCGTAGACTAAGTTCCTACACACCTTATGGAAACCTAAGGTTAATCAGTCGTTGTCTTCCCAAGCTCACTTGTATGAAAAGAAGAAGACATGGTTATGTTGTCGGTGTGCTATTGACCGTTGTTTAAATTTTCTTCTGATTAACCCTAAGGGTTTGTTTAAGCTTTCCAATGATGTGGATGATTTTCTATGTTCTACTTACCACAAAAATAACTTATTCCCTGACAACAGTGCCAGTGATGAGTGGCAAGGTACCCCTACACTCAACCATACGAATACAAGCATTACACGCACGATCCAGTCAAACTCCGTAGACTAAGTACCTACATGCCTTATGGAACACCTAAGGTTAATTATTCATTGTCTTCCCAAGCTCACTTGTATTTGTCACAGTTGTATGACTAAGTTAACTTGAGGTACATGATTTTTATATCTTTTATATTTTTATCACCTATGCTAAGAGAGGAAAGAGTGAAGATACTAAGTAACTAACTTTAACTAACTAAGCCTTAATTATCCTAGCATTAGTATCTGTTCCCACTTTCTGTTTCACATCCTAAACCAATACAACACTTCTGGGATTACCAAATTCTAATCATTATTGGGATTACCAAGTGTAACGCACATGCTCAAAGTGGTCATACTGAATGCACTTAAGTATGAGAGTTGAGGGTTGAGAGAGATTAAGTCCTAAGAAAGCATTTAAATAATTAATAGTAATTAAATCCTCATTAGCTTAGTCCATGCACTGCAAGGTTTATCCAAAAGTTCATCTCTATTTCCATACACAATTGTGTGCTCAGGTACAAAATTGCTTGAATAAAGATTCGTTCAGTTTGGGACTCCTACTGCAAACACATGAAAATTATTCTAACTCTAGAATGGAAAAATTGCAAGAGTTTGGCTACCGTCTAGATCTAGATTCAAAAACAAGGGTGAGCCACCTCTTATTTATAGAAATGATGGAAAACTGTGATATCGCATATGCGATATCATGGGGAAACACACGATATCACGTACGATACATCACGTACGCGATATCACATATGCAATATCGTGGCCCATGAGATATCATGTTCCATCATATCCCCATGACTAAATAGAAACTTTTCCTTGAGTTCCTTACAAACTATTGGGAAGGTATGAGATTATTGACTTGAATGGGATTAATGGTGAATGGGATGACATGTGAACAGATCATTATTATAGAACATGATAAAACTGGTGTTCACGACAACAAGAGTGAAGACTTTATACATTTGACATCTAGCCTTATCTAGCAGCAGAGAGAAAGAGAGAGAGAAAGAATTTTTATTGCTGCCAATGCCAAGATTGCACTTTCATTGTTTATCCAAAAGAACTCCATCAGTCTCGTTCCTTGCATAGCTGCTTCAACACCGATCCATTCCAAGTGTTCTTTCCAAATCCAATCTGTTGTTGTATGATTTCCATCTGCACACACAACACAGTCTTATATGAGCAAGGGTAAATGAATCATAATGCAATTTATACCTTGCTTTGGTGTAAGGTCCATTGGCTGAGTTGTAACATGGATGATACAGATCTAGACATATACTAATGATGACTACCAAAGGTGTAGGGGTTAGGAGAAAATTGAAAAAATTGGATCAAGACCCCAACGACTGAGAGTGAACCTCTGGTAGCAATAGAATGAAAGAAAAGAAAAGGAACAATGAAGATGGAGAAAAAGAGACAACTGTAACATTGATGAAGTGGATGTCAATATGGAAATGAAAAATATAGAATTAATTGCAAAAATGTTAAGGGGAAGAAATTAACTGATGCACCAAAGAGGAATGCTAATGGGTCCTCCCCAAAGTAGGCTCATGCCCTTAATGCCCTAACATACCCACATTCAAAGAGTCCGTAGGCTCTAGGAATGTTAGATGAAATAAGAGTTAAAGTCTTAATCACAAGAATTTACCAATAAATAAAACAATGCATCAACCAAAATATAGACTATTGATACAACCAACAATGAGGTGAATGATGGAGAAAGAATGATGGAAAGAAGAGGATGGAATGAAGTCTCAAGAACAAGGTGGTGTACAGCCCCTTGTGTATTTAATGATTAATGTGACTTAGTAGATCCCATTCCAAGTCTAGCCTCAATAAAACCACTTCTAGTGACTTTGCATTAATGCATTCGGCCAATCCATCCACCTGAAGTAACAAGGATGCCTTCCCAAAAAGCCACCACCATTTCAACGAAATAAAAAATGAGAAGATAGGAAGTGAGAAGGGCCTTAGTTAGAGGGAACATGTTTATTTTAGTTGCATAACCAGTGCTTGTAGCCCAAATAATTATTCCATGTAAGGGGTGTGCTTTGAATTCTCACTTTCTCTCTTTCTTTTTTGTGTGTGTGTGTTTTTGTGAGAACCACACCATGCAAAGACTTATTATTTTTATTTGCTCAGCTTCCCGATAAGGAGGTAACACTGAAACGGTAAGAAAAGTCAAGAAGAAAACATCCAAGCACCCAAGAGAATGGCCAACTCAAATGCATCAAGTTCCCTTGAAGCCACACCCTTTTCAATCCTTGAGTCCTTCCTAAGTTTGAGAAATTCCTAGTCACCAATTTGTTGAAAGTTCTTTCTATTATGAAGAAAGGGACTGTACAGTTCCAAGCCAAGAGAGACCATAGAATTTTATGGATGTATGGATGAAGTGGACTCATTACCTATCATATCAAAAGAACCATACCTTAGTATCAACATCACAACTTAAAGGTAAAAACAAAACATTAGCAATCAATGGGAAACAGTTCATGCCATCATTGGAGCACTTATTAAATGACAAACTTAACAAAATGGATGAAATACACACACACACATAAAGAAATGAAAAAGTATAAACGATGTTGTAAAACAAAAACAAGAAAAGTTAAAGAAATTTGTAAAACAAAAATGTGCAAAAAAAATGTGTAAAAGAAAAATGTGTAAGATAAAAATCTAAAAAGAACTAAGGGCCTCAATTGATTAGCGTAGATGGACATCTCCCCCATGACTGAATTGAAAGGAAGAGATCTAAAATAATAAGTGCTTATTTGAATTTTTTAGAAGTGTCCAACCTCTCCTAATTGATGTTCTTAGATTAAGGGTTGGAAGTTGGTGACGCTCATACTCCAATGTATCTATGCTTTTGTTGTGGTTGCAAGTTGTTCCCTTAGTTAGTTCCATGCATGTTAGTGAATTTCTCTCCTTATTAGCTATCAACCACTGGGTGTTTTCTTATTGTGTGGTTACTACATATAGGCACCTTTCTATCTGAGTCTCTTGGGCACACCAGTTGCATACAGGAGATGTTGAACGCTCCTGTACATCATCACCCTCTGTATCACTGTATGCGATGCATGAAAATTTCTTCTTCTCGATGTTTCCATAAATTTTTTACTTAGATATTTCCAAGGAAAGATTGTGGATTCCTAGGCATGCCTTTATGGTACTTATCCATACCCTCCCCATTATAATTGGGAAGTCCCCCTTATTATTGTTGACTTCTATCACTAGGAAATTAGCTGGGTAGGACCAATCACACATAGTGGTAATAATGTTCTCTATAAGTCCCAAAGGGATAGTGATGGACCAGTCATCCAGCTCTAATTGAATGTTGCTCTTCTTGAGTGGAGGCAAGTTCCAAGCTCTATACATTTCTTGTGATATTAAGTTGACGCTGGAACCTGAGTCAAGAAGAGCCTTATGTGGTTCATTCCCAACGAATTGGAGGTATATTAAGGGACTTCCAGGGTCAGAGAGTTTCCTGGAAAGTTGGCCCACCTTTATACAGTCCATGACGATATGTATCAACATAACCATGTGTGTTGAGCTCTATTGTTGGTTTGAAGGGAGCTCCAAAGTCTTACTTAATGGAGGAGTGGTCATAGACTCAACTTCTTATGGTTGTGAGAGCTTGTTTGAGATTTTGGTTCTGAAGAAAGGTCTTCTCTTTGTATGGTTATCAGAACTAGAAATAGGTTGAAGGTTTACAACCCTCGTAGCTTTACGTTGCTACAGTTGAGTGGGGAGTTCCCCTTGCATCATTGGAGTGGGTGGTAATGGAACTATTTGCATAAGAGATGTGGATGGATTTGAAGGATGGTATGCATGTGAAGTGTCTTTTCTAGGAGAGGGAGTTCTAAAATAATCTCGTACTTGGTAGTGACATTGTGGGGTTGTGTGACCCATAGAGTCACTTGGAGAAACCGTCTGCTGCACATAATAGCCATATGGGTCTGGTTGCCAGTAAGGGTATTATTCTCTAGGTGGTGGCATCCCCCATGACTATGGGTATTGCCACTGTTGGTATTTCTTGATGGGTTGTGACGGAGTTCCACTTGGATAGTATGTCAATGGTTGGTCGAACTATCTTGGGTTACCTTGGGAATAAGGTAACCTTTGGGGTGTCTATTGTTTGTTAAGTCTTGGGTTGAGTGCATACATCCTAGACTCCTATAGATGTGAGATTATTGGGAAATATCCCTTAGGATGGTTATATTGGCAGATCTCACATTCATCATCATTGTTTGTATCCAAATCCACAACCTCATCGGTGGTAGTCATCTTTCTCTTACCCTCGTTACGTGCATGGTTCGAATCTCTCCTCTTTTTCTTATCAGAGTCACTACTTCACTCCTTAGAATCCTCTACGATTTTTAAAATGGTTTCGAATCTACTATCTAAGGAGTCCCACATTTAATCTACCTTAGCTAACACTTCAGTTGTTAACTTTTGAAGCTGCAAGGTATTTCTATTCACCAACTCCTCGAGTGGTGACTCATCATCTTCCTCACATAATCTTACTCCCTTCTTTTGGAGGGAAGGATCTTCCATGCTTTCTCTTTTCTATAGCTCCCCTTATTATTTAGCTACTTGCTCCAAGAATCTATGAACTTCATGGGACCTAAGTTCAGATAATTTTCCTTGGGCATATGTTCCAAAGGTTCTCCTAGTTTCGTGTCTTAGCCCATCCACAAGGTGGCAGAGTTGATCCCATTGTGCGTAACCATGGCCCGGGCAACGATGTAACAATGCATAATATCATCCCATGGCAGCATCCAAGTCATGATTACCCTACTTTCATCCTTGGATCTACTTATGTAAGCTGGACGCTTTGGAGTACGTTTGATATTTATCGTTGAATAGTTCTAACATTATACTCCATCGTCTAATAGATTTCGGTTCTAGGGACTAGTACCAACTTTTCAATTATTTTATGTGTCCTAGGAAATAACTTTAACTTCTTCCACTCATTTTTTATATTCTTCAAGGAACAAGCATCATGGAATGCCTCTAAGTGGTTTTCTGGATGAACATATTATCCCCCTTCAAATCAGGCGATATTCTTCATGTCTAGTATTTTGATCTGACTATCTTTCTAATGCCTTGTAGGTATCCTCACAACCTTCATAATATCTAACATACTTTGGATGGCAAGTAGGGGTTCATCATTGTCATCTCTTTCATGGTGTCTGTGATGCCTACATGGTTCCCTACTTTCCCTTCTTTCATGCCTTAATTCTCTCGAATGCCCTTGTCCTCACTCTCGACTCTCTTGTCGAGGGTTCTCATTATGCCTACCTTTATTCTCACAGTTGTGTTCCTTGTGACTGTGCCCTGATGTGGAAGGAGAGGGTGAATGATGTGATGAAGGTGAAGAAGAAGGGGAACCATTTCCATGATGATGTTTCTTACCTTCTCTCCAGTGGTTATGGCCCCGATTATGTTGATGATCCAAATGCCCACCCTTATCATTTCTTTGTGTTCCTTCATTAAACACTTGGTAACTAGGGTTGTGAATTGTGGAGTGTTGGTTCTAATACCCCACCTCCTCACCATCATTAGGAGGAGGAACATCATTCAATGGAGAACCTGTTATAACTAGTTCACCATCTCCAATTTTACTTAGGACGTGTGGGACCCCTTTTTCCTTTAACGATGTATGGTAGCTCTCCTGCCATGAGTTCCTTAAATGTTGCACTACTATGGGATGGTAATTCCTTGTGTTGTAATCACATGCAATGTAGTCAGCATATAGCTATGTCATGCCTATCTGTGCAAGAGCATGAAGGAGCATGTTGGGGACTACACAATCTAGGGGTAATACTATGTTACCTTGCAAGTCTCACCAATGTAGTTGTTCATCCTGATGGAGGATAAAGGTAAAATCGGGTATATACTCATGGTGATGAGTGTACATGACCCAATACTCTTAAGGAACTAGTGGATTTTGGTTATGTGTGTTAGACTACCAACGGTCTCTTGTGTGATCCCTAGGTGGTGAAGTGCTTTTATGAGTAGAAGAAGACATGGTTATCTTATCGGTGTGCTATTGAATGTTGTTTGAATTTTCTTTTGATTAACCTTAAGGGTTCGTTTAAGCTTCCCAATGATCTGGATGATTTTCTATGTTCTACTTAGCACACAAACAACTTAGTCCCTAGCAATAGCACCAATGATGAGTGGCAAGGTACCCCTACACTCAACCATACGAATACAAGCATTACACGTGTGATCCGGTTGAACTCCGTAGAATAAGTACCTACACACCTTATGGAACACCTAAGGTTAATTAGTCTATGTCTTCCCAAGCTCACTTGTATTTTTCATGGTTGTATGGCTAAGTGAACTTGAGATACATGATTTTTATATCTTTTATATTTTTATCACCTATGCTAAGAGAGGAAAGAGTGAAGAGACTAAGTAACTAACTTTAACTAACTAAGCCTTAATTATCCTAGCATCAGTATTCATTCCCACTTGTCATTTCACACCCTAAACCAATGCAACACTACTAGGATTACCAAATGCTAATCGTTACTGGGATTACCAAGTGTAATGCACATGCTCGAAGCGGTCATACTGAATACACTTAACTATGAGAGTTGAGGGTTGAGAAAGATTAAGTCCTAAGAAAGCATTTAAATAATTAATAGTAATTAAATCTTCATTATCTTAGTCCATGCACTGGAAGGTTTATCCAAAAGTTCATCTTTATTGTTGTACACAATTGTGTGCTCAGGTACAAAATTGCTCGAATAAAGATTCGTTCACCTTGGGACTCCTACTGCAAGCACATGGAAATTATTCTAACTTTGGAATGGAAAAATTGCAAGAGTTTGGCTACGGTCTAGATCTAGATTCAGAAACAAAGGCAAGCCATCTCTTATTTATAGAAATGGTGGCAAACTGCGATATCACGTACGATACATCGCATATGTGATATCGTGGTAGATGCGATATCGCTTTCCATAATATATTCAACACTCATTTTAAATTTATATCTTTAAGATTCTAAACACATCTCTTAGCAAAATTTCAAGGCGCTTAATATTTGGGATCAAATAACCTATCTTTTTGAACCAATAAACTCATAAGGTAAACCAAGATGTAATGATTCCACCAAAACTTAACTCTTATGAAAACATCATGAAGGTAATTATATGGCAAGGAAGAAAAGATATGCTTTGTCAAAATAAATTTTCATGAAGAAGCACAAATACCATATATAGATAGGTGAATTCCCAAAAGTAGCTAGGAAGAGTATAGTAAGATGTTTCAATAGTAACCAAAAGATATTACATTGGTAAAATGTCTATAAGACATCTTAATCAAGAGTTAATTCTACTTTTACCTAGGATACTGTATCATACCCTTGCATGACATGAATTCTTGCTTATTTTATGATATTTTGCTATTTGATTGTTTCCTGGCTGAATTATTTAGAGACTCCCCCTACATTAGTGACCTCCATGATGATGATGAATAACAAGGAATAGGCTTCCACTATACATGTGTAGCTCTTCTTGGGCTTTAAGATCAATTCATAAACATTGTCAATTCCCAAATCACTACAACTGTAGATCAACATTAAGATCAAATGTGGAGACTAAGGTCTCTAATCCGGAATATTGATGGAATTTTCAAAGGCTTATCATGTCTCATAAATAGCAAAAATATTCTAAAGGAAATGAGATTAAAAGAAGATCATGCAAGATAGAAAGAAAGATAAAACTAACTAAATTTATTACAAGATAGAGGCCCAAAAGAACTTAATACAATTTCTACACTACATATTGTTATAAAATCAATTATGTCAAGCTTAAAATGAATATAAGAGATGCTCTAAATAATTATTCCAATATTGATCTATATAAGACACAAACAATTTTGACTTTTGAAATCTTATACTTATAAATTAACTAGCAAGCAAAGAGATGGAAACTTACCTTGACTTACCTAGCTTGCAGATGAGAAGAGAAGATTAATGGAGTTTTAAGATGAGGTCCCCTATCATGAAGTACCTTCTCATCCTTGGGTTCTCTTTTATTAGATCGTGTATGTGATGTCTATATTTATTCATGTTCCTTATGATAGAACCCTTGATCACTTATTGCATTATTTTCAATTCTCCACTTTTCTTTATTTTCAACTACTGATACTTGAACAATTTTCTTAATAAGTATGTTTGACAAGACCAACCATCAATCTTATTTTGATCATCATGAGAATAGTCAAGTGTTTTCTTACTACAATAATTTTTACAGAAAATAAAGTATTCTCCTCATGAGCAATATTATCAAACTTGACTATGCTTGAGCTTGAATTTTCATGTGTCATTGTCTTCAAATTCTTTTGCTATTTTTTATAAGTCTCTTCTTCTTGATCATTTCTACAATCCTTATTAAAAAAGGTTATTTTTTTAATCTTATATGTTATGTCTAAGATCTCTTAT
Organism: Gnetum montanum; assembly: GCA_015680685.1. Classification (NCBI taxonomy): domain Eukaryota; kingdom Viridiplantae; phylum Streptophyta; class Gnetopsida; order Gnetales; family Gnetaceae; genus Gnetum; species Gnetum montanum. The sequence goes on along the minus strand of MNCI01038085.1, from coordinate 378,265 downwards.
TTCACTTTAGAGTGTATAGAATCTAACTTAGCAATTACAATTTTCTTTGCCTTCTTAATCAAATAATGCAAAAGAAAATTTTCTTCTTTAAGTTCACTATACCTTTCATTACACTTTCATCCTTGTTTAGCCATATGTGAAGAGTTTTCATCTGTACGTGTCATGCATATGAAGTGTAAATATTTGAAAGAATTTCATGCTTCTTCTTCACGCTACTCACCATCATCCCAACTTGTATAAAATGTGGTCTTTATCGATTCTTAATTATTGGATCTATTCTTTGGCTGAACCCTACTATCATTGGGATATTCAGAGCCATATGGTGTCTTCTTCCACAAACCCAACATTCTATAGAAGAGAAATCTAAGTTAGAATTCAAAAATTTCTTACCTCTTTCTATACCTTCAAATATATTGGATGTTTCCTAAAATGCTCATTTATTTCTTCTTGTCAACAAATGTTATAGATTTCTTGAGAGAAAGGCAATCTCATCTTCACTACCCTCTTCGTGCTCATTGAGTTCCTTTCCTTTGGAGGTAGTATTTAGAGTAATTAATCTTTCTTGGGTGGCTTCTTCACTTATGAGATTCATTTCATAGGTGATGAGAGCACTTTAAAGTTCCTCAAATTTTAGAGTGGGGAAATATTTGATCTCTTCCATAGTTGTGACCTTTGGTCTAAACTCTAGTTAAAGAGTTCTAATCATTTTGATGATGAAATAACTCTCAAGAAAATATTTACCTATACCTCTAATAGCTACAAGAATATAATTTTCTCTATAGAAGTAATCTTTTATTTTCTCATCTTCTCTCATTTTGAGTTTATCATATTCACTTTGCAAAACTAATAATTTAGATTATTTGATAATAAACATTCCTTCATAAGTAGCTTTTGAAGTTTGCCAAATTTCTTTGGCTAGTTTACATCTTGCTCTTTATTAAATTAAAATTTATTCAAAGCACAATATAAACAATTCTTTACTCTAGAATAAAACATGAACTTATTGTATCGATTTGTTATGAGGCTTGATGATGCGAATGTAGTTGTCTATAGGTGGACTATAGCTTTCAAGGATTGACTCCTAAAATTCAAACTCCATGGATACAAAGAATCCTTGCATTCTCGCATTCCATTAGTGAAGTTAAATCTATCAAACATAGGTGGCTTTTCATAAGATGTCCTATCCATTTTTCACTCTTGAAGTTGATGATGACAAAGAAGAGTACCAGGCTTTGATACCACTTGTTGATTATTGAACTTAGATGGTGGGGGATGAACAAATTCCCCAAAATAAAATTCTTTAGAAAAAAGCACAAACACTAAATTTAACATGGTTCCCTCACTTTGGTAGTCCACACTTGGAGGATAGTTTGCAAACACACCTTCAAACTTTGTTATTCTCAAACATGATTTGAAGGGTATCACACCTTATACAAGCTCTAAACTCCACTCTAGAGTGATTCAATGCTATGAATCCACTCAACCCTATAAGATCCCACAAAGCTTAGTATATGGTTTCTAAAATCCCACAACCTTTACAATCTTGAGCTCCACTCCAAATTATTGTGGCTCTACACCAGCACTCAGTCTTGTAGGATCCCAACAAGCACAAGCAAGATGCCTTCCTACAAGAAGTACATCAACCCTATAGGGCAATAGAAGAGAATACAAATTACAAGGGATGAATGCAACTTAATTTTCTAAAAATTATACTTGAGTTATAGCTCACTTTATAATAGAAAAAAGATAATACAATGAGAAGCAAGAATGATTACAATGAATTTCAAATGATTACACAATGATTCTACAAAAGCTTGCATATTTACCAATAAGAATGATACCTTCGTATAGCCACTATATTTCCAAATTCATCTTGAAACTCTTGTAATGTCTAGTTAATGGTCATGGAAGATGTTTTCTTCATGATTAAGATGTCTTTTTGCATCTATCCTCCATTCTAGAAAGATGTCTTTGTCTAGTGAAAGATATCTTTCTATAACTAGCCTTCATTATAGGAAGATGTATTTGTTTAATGAATGATGCCTACTATTTTGAAAATACACCTTTGCCTATGCTACCTTTAATATTGCCAAGATGTCTAATATTTCTTAGAGATATCTTTCTTTGTTTCCTTTGCATTTTGATTTCTTCGTTCCTTGTTCATGATGTTTCCTTCCACATGCTTCAATGATGTTAACTTTGCTTGTAAGTTATTTGGCCTTTATTCACATTCTTTGAATTCTTGTATGTTCTCTTGAGATATTGCAAATGACATTTTTCTTTGAGCTTACCAACTCATTCTTTGTCTTCTCAACTTGGTTGCCCATGTACTTTGTCCTACAACACAACAATCACACAACCATACGAAAAAATTTTGATTTCATTTTACTTAATGTTTTAACACACCAAAAGGTCAACAACATCAATAGATCAAAGTGAAGACTTTGTGGAATCATTGATGTTAACTTTTGTGAATACAAGTTAGATGAAAATTTGGATGCAATGAATGACTCTTTACTTGACATATACCCTTATATTCATACTCATGCCACATCCTATTATCAAACCTACAAGGAAATTTCTAAGCTTCACATTGACACACTACCTATCCATTAGCATGATGGAAGGACTTTCCTATTTGGTGATCCCCCACCAATTGGTAAGGACAATGATATTAGTGAAATTCTCACTATCCAATACTTAAGTGATAATCGAATTTATGATGATGAAAATGCTTATATTAATCAAAGAGCTTGCTTTTCAAATTTCAATAATTTAGACACATGGATAGTTAGGATTGATGGAGCCTCATGAAAATGAGGATTTAGTGTTGGAATTATGTTAATTCTACCTAGGAAAGCTCCAAATCTTAAATCCATTCATTTTTTAAAGACCATAACAAATAGCATGGATAAATATGAAGCTTTAATCCATGGACTAAAGTATCCAATTTACTTTGATCTTTCAAAGTTAAAGATACACAATGACTCACAACTTATTATAAATCAAATTAACAACATTTATGAAGATAAAAATCCTTTAATGAGAGCATACAAGACATATGTGCTAGAATTATTTAAGGAATTTGATCTTATTACATTAGAACATGTCCATAGAGATAAAAACCACATTCCTAATGCTTTAGCACAAGCTACTTGTGTTTTTGATCTTTCATGTTCTTATGGAGCCTTGGATTCTTAAATCATCATGGAAAAGGTTGATTGTTACTCTGTCCATGATAATGTGCTTACAAGTGTTTGATGATGACCTTCAAATTGCTTATTTTATTTCTAGTCAAGGGAAATCTTATGATTAGATTCTTGAAGCTTCACATGCTTATTCAAATTACTCAATCCTTATCAATGAAGTTTCATTCAATGCAATTTCTAGGAAAGTCTAGATGGATAATGAAATTGAAGTTCTACAACACAAAGATTGGCTAGTATTAGTAGAATCTTCCAAAAATAATACTTCGAGGTGGAGTTAAAAAGATGATTGATGACAACCCAAAATCTTGGCATGGAAAGGTAAAATGGATTGTATGGGTAGATTACATCTATTACAAAGAATCTCTCAAGACCACCCCTTATGTACTACTTTATGGCCAAAAATCGATATTACCCATTAGCTTGGAAATCCCTACTTATGAATTCTTCCTAGATTACCTAAACGTCAATGAAAGTCTTATTTCTAGATCTTATGATCTTTGGAATATTAAACTTAAATATTTAAAGGCAATGGAAAACTTGCCAAATAATCAAACCATTATTAAAAGATGGTTCAATAAAAATTTTGTCACTAAATCCTTTAAAATACATGATCTAGTCTTGAAAAGGGATAGAGACTCTTGGTAGAAAGCTCTACAAACTAAGTTCTCATCAATGTGATTAGGATCATACAAAGTCATGGAGGTTGTAGCCCCAAATGTTAATAAGATAGCTAACCTTCAAGGAAACAAATTCACTAGAAACTTCAATACATTCCACCTTAACACTTTTATAGTGGTGTTCCACATGGACATCTAGTAGATTAGTAATTTAATAAATTATAGTATATATATATATATATAGGTTACATTAGATATCATATAGAGTTTAATAAAAAGCATTTCATCTTATTGTATTTATATCATATTTTATTGTAGTATCATGCACAACATATAGCGTTAGGTCCATATTCATATAGGTACATATATTACAAGTAAACATAATAGTTGTTTGGATTCAAGACTTAGTATTTTATTAAGTGTACTCTATAGATTATGGGAATCCTTGTAATTCTTTCTTTCTTTGTTAACTAAAGTTGAAAATGGGTTCCTTCAGGCTAAGTCATAAGGATCATATCTTATTAAGTTACCTATTACCTATATGTTGTTTTATGGTGCTACCTTTGAAGTTGACTTGATGCCATAGCGTTATCCTTTGTGTTGCATTTGATTAAGATGACATGTATAATTTCAAGTTATTTCCATAATTTACTGATCCATCCCAAATTATTACAAGATAACTCAATGTGAGGAATTAACAATGTGCTAGAAAGAATTTGAGCTAGCATCTCACTATTGAAATGCAAAGCTCATTCTCTCTCATGCTCAACCATGATTTGTAGTGATTAATCTTTGAGTTTTTAATGATTTCACATAGCTAGAGTTCCTTCATTTTCTTTAATAAAATAATAATAATCATAATAGTAATAATTACTTTAATTCTTTCATCTAAAACTACCAAGGATCTCATGATTAAATTTGTTGATGTATGTATTGAAGAGTTGTAAGATAGTACCTTGGTCTATTGATGTTTGTCAATAAAATTCTTAAAGCTTTGAATTAACTTCTTTAGGTATGTTTCTAATAGCATTTAGTATTAGGTTCACATTTTATCTGAGAATAATTATAATTATTATGTATATATATTTAGGATATAGTATATATTTAAATTTATTATATTTAAATAATAATAATAATAATAAATGTATTAGAGGAATGCTTGATGTTTTATTTGTTGATTTGGTTGGGCCTTGATGTTGATGCCAAAATCACCCATAAATAAGGCCTTATGCTTCCATAGCAAAACCTTAAGTTCTAACTAGTAGTTAATAAAAAAATAGAAATCATGACTAAATCCATATCTAATTGACTACGACTACTCATACAATTGTTGTTCCCATTACCCCTCATAATGCCCACTATCAATGACGTTGATAACATTACAAATTTTGGGCTATTGTGAAAGGAGGGGCATTAGATCTGAAAATCCTTGGTGAAAACCCTTGCAGGCCTTTACTACTACACTATGTCTGTTGGAACCTTGCACTACATCTGTTGGATCCCTACACTACATCTCTTCCTGCATCACCATGCACCATGACACCACCACCTTTGTTTGCTATGCCATGCACTAAGCATTGAATTGCAGCTATCTATCGCATGTCACTGCTTTGCCAACAATAACCACCTTTGTATTGATTGCTTCCTCTATCACTCTACCTTCTTCTATGCATCTTATTGTCAAAACATGTGTGAACAAGCCATCGAAGCACTTAATGTTTCATGTCTTCTCCCATTGCTACTATTGCTTCCTATCCCATTTGCCATCGCAACTGCATGTCTCTCTCTCTTCTTGCTTGAGTTGTTGAGCCACCTCCATGTAGGTATGACTCATGCTCCATTTGCCAATGGCTTGCTACTTCTCCCCCTTGCTGTAGAAACTTATTATCATTGATGCATCTCTTATCATAACCAACCATATCACCATTTCCTCATCCTATATCCCTTCTCTCTTTCAATGTTAGTATTATTGTTGCTACATGAAACTCACTACCTAGTGTTGGACATGCAATCAATTGTTTCTTGGATGCTTCTTATTGTTGCTACTATTAGTCATTATTGGATGGTATTTTCGTATGCAAGCTATTGATGCTACTCGTTGCAACTACTACGTAATATCACCATGACTACTTGTAGCCATTGATGAATCTACTAAGTTATTTATTTTCTTTACTTCATGTTATTTACTTTAATATTATGATATTTCTAAGTTATTTCACTTTCATTATTTCTATTTGAGAATAATTTAATATTTTCAAATTTAGTGATTTTATTTAAATTATTGGTCACATTCCTCTTCCATCAAGATTATTCCGAGGCTAGTCATGCCCTAATTAAGGTGCCTAGGCAATAAGCTTGTAAAATCAAGCACTTTATAGCTATTGTGCATTAGTGTGCCTTCACAACCCAAATTTTCACATCAACAGTTATATATGAGAAAAATAAAAGACATTTTAAGAACTCCTACATTTTCCAACATTCATATTTTTTATGATGTCTTATTCTTCAAGGTCTTCCTATAAATACCCATCTGAAACATATGGTAAATGTTTTTCCTTAATGTCATCTTTGTAGAAGTGAAGACTTATTTTCTCATGTTTTTTTTAGTGTGTTATTTCTTAGTATATTTGGAAATGAACATTGATGAGTAGCATGGTACCCCTATGCCCAACCATACAAATATGTGTTCATGCATGATCCGATTGAATTCTGAGGATTAAGTGCTTGTGCACCTACACAAAACAAGGATGAGTTATGCAGTCATTTTCTTCTCAAGCTTACTTGTAAGGCACAATTTTATGGTTAAGTAAACTCGAGGTATGTGATTTTTTTTTATGTTTTTCTTTATATTTTCTATCTTTGTCTCCTAATTGTATGAAATAAAAAGATTTAGTTAACAAATGGATTTTTGTAACTCTAATGTTTAATTAAAGCATAATACTAGCATCCGTTTCCACTCTTGGACACATCCTAAACCAATGTAATACTACTGGGATTACCAAATGCTAATCATTACTGGGTTACAAAGTGTTCCACGTATGCTCAAAGTGGTCATGCTAAGTGTGCTAATTCATGGATAATTAACAATTCTATAGAAACATCATTGATTAACTAATGAGAGCATCAATTAATAGCAAATAACATTAAATGAAATAGTTAAGCTATTCTAAATGTTGCAAGGTTTATCACAAAGTTCATCTTTATTTCTGGACATAAGGTGTTCTCAAGTACACAATGCTCGAATAAAGATCCATTCACTCTATGACTCCTACTGTGGGCACTTAGAAATAATTCTAACTCTAGAAGAGAAAAACTGCAAGATTTTGGCTAAAGGACTGAAAAGAATACTACTAAAACCAAGTGTCCCTGTCTCTTATTTATAGACAACGAGACAGGCTCTAACATCGCATGTCCAATGTTGCTTGTCCAATCCAATATTGGGGGTCCGATATTGAGGGTCTGATGTTGGGTCTCTTATTTGGTGACTCATCGTACCCCCACAAAGAAATGAAAACTCATCATCTAGTTCTTTACAAAATATTGGGATGGTATTGAATTATTAACTAAACAACAACTAACGGTGACATGGAATGATAGACTCAAAGTACCTGGTGAATGGATCGACAAACATATTATAGAATTGGTGTTCATAACCATTGTGGTGAACACTATACATAAGTGACATCCAGACCCTCATTTAATAACTTGAAGAGAGAAAGGAAAAAGAAAATGAGATGTGTTGTTGTCGATGTCAAAAATGTGCACACCATTGTTCATTCATGGCTACATGAATAAGCTTGTTCCTTGCATAAATGCTCATGCTCTAGTCCATCCTGAGTGCTTCCTCCTATCCCAGTTCATTGTTCATGTGATCGTCATCTACACATACAACAAAATTACCAATTAGCAAAGATAGATAAGATATAATATAGTTGATACCTTACCTCGATATAAAGCACATTGGCCAGGTTGTGGGTATGGCAGATACTGGGTTAGAGGTTTGTACTAATAACTAACCAAGGTGTAGGGGTGAGATAAGTAATGGAATGAAAAAAAATTTGAGAGGCCCCCATGACTAAGAGTGAACCTTTGGTAGAAATAGGATGGAAAATGGAAGAAAAAGGAAGATAAGAGAAATAACAACCGTGAAGACAATAAAAATGCATAGAAGGGAAGAGAAAAAAAATGGATGTCATGGATGGGATGAAATGAGAAATAGTTGATTACAAGAAATGGTTATGGGAAAAGAGCTTAACAATTGCACCAAAGAGGAATGCCAGTGGATCCTCCCCAAAGCAAGCTCATGACCTTTATTACCTAACAAATCCACAAACCAAAGAGTACATAATCTTTAGGAATGACATATGGAGACAATAGTTAAGAATTCACCTATAAGGATTTATCGAAGAATAACAATGCATCGACCAAGATATAGACTAATCATAAAACCAATAATGAGGTAGAATACATAAAGCAATATGGAAAGAGAAGAGAAAATGGAATGGAATCCCCAAATTAAGGTTGTGTAAAGTCCCTTGTGTATTATGTGGTTAAGGTGACTTAATAAAATTCAGTCCAAATCTAGATTAAAACTAACCTCATCCAGTGACCTTGCATCAACACACTTGATCAAACCATCCTTCTGAAGCAACAAGAATGCTTCCACAAAGCAACCACCATACCAAATAGAGAAGAATAGAGAAGCAGGAAGTGAGAAATGGCCTTAGTTAGAGGGAGCCTTCAAGCATGAGTAACATGTCTTTCCAGTGCCATAACCAGTGCTTGTAGCCCATGTTCCTTTACTATGTCTAAGAAGTGTGCTTTGAATTCCCACCAATTTTCTTTTTTAGTTGAGAAGAACACCATGAAAAAACTTATTTGATTCATTCAACTTCTTGATATTAGTTGATAGTGGAATGGTGGAAAACTTATGAAAAACATCCAAGTACCTAAGAGAATAGCCAGCACAAGTACCTAAGGTTACATGTTGTAGATAGTGTATGGAGCTCAGCTTGGATAAGAAGCATTAGAAGTTTACTGTACTCTAACTCATAGGGAGAATAGCCTATATGGAGTTTCCATGAGGAGAAGTAAGCCCAAAGAGCATTGTTCAATTTGGTGCTCTAGTCTCACCTATATTTGCTAATGTTTTGTGTCAAAATTTTTGTAAGTTTTCTATTGGTAACTTCAGCTTGACCACTCGCTTGAGGATGATATGGTGTAGTTAGTTTATGCTTAACTCCTAAGAATTGCATCAACTTCTGAAATAAGTGCACGAGTCATGCCAAACCTATTTATGATTTGTTATTGAACAAATCATACAACAGTAGATGATGTAGAGTCGGTAATGGCAATTTTTTCTACCCATTTTGTAAAATAATCAATAGCAACAATAATGTATGCTTTTCCATTGGACATTTCTATAATAGGCCCCACAAAATCAATACCCCATATGTCAAAGGGTTCTATAGATTAAATCCATTATTGTGGATCCTCCATTTTAGCAGTCATTCCCCCATCGCATTGGTAGTGCTCACAAGATTGGACAAAATGATGGGCATCCTAAAATAATGTAGGCCAATAATATCCTACAAGCAATATTTTAATGGTTGTTCATTTTCCAGCATAATGACCTCCACAAGGGCCCTCATGAGCATCTTGGAGAACTTGCAATTAATCTATGTTAGGAACACACCATTAGACCTAGCCATCAGAACACACCTTGTAAAGGTGTCTATTGATTTCCATGAAATGTTTGACTCAATGGAGAAACTATTGTTTCTTTCTAACATCCACCCCTTGTGGTGTTTCTTGTGTGAGAAGATAAGTAAGAATGCTACTATACCAATTTGCATCTATGGGTGATTGATTATTTATTACACCTACAAAGAGGAGTTCATCAAGGAAGCGATCAGAAATTGGGTATTCATCATCTTTGTTGTTCCATCGCAACCAAGATAAATGATTGGCAATAAAATTCTTAGTGCCTTTATGATCTACTATCATGAGATTTAACTCTTGCAAGATCACAAGCCATTGTATGATGTGAGGGCTCACCATTGGTTTATTCATAAGGAACCGAATCGCACTATGATCTATGTGTACAAATACCTTATAGCCTAATACATAGTGCCTAAATTTCTCTAGTGTAAACACTACGGCCATTAACTCTTTTTCTGTTGTGGTATATTGAATGTAATAGGGACATTTTTGGTCATCTAACTATGTAATTATGGCTCCAAAAGCAAAATTGGACACGTTAGTCATTATATGGAATGGTCTAGACTAATTAGGAGCTTGTAGAATGGGTGTTTCTACAAGCTTTTGCTTGAAGGTTTGGAAAGCTAACTCACATTCCTTGGTCCATTCAAAGGGTATATCCTTTTTCATTAAGTCTACCTATAGTTTTGCAATCTTCAAAAAATTCTTGATGAAATATCTATAATAGCTAGTATGTCCAAGAAATGATCAAACATCTTTTATAGTTTTAGGTTGACGAGTGATTCCTTGGATGACTTTAATTTTTTCAGGATCTACCTCTATCCCTATTTTTGAAATTTTATGCCCTAATACTATGCCCTCTTGGACCATTAAGTGGCTTCTCTACCAATTAAGCCTTCGGTTGGTTTCAACACATCATTTTAGTACTTTCTCTAATCAGTTCAATGCTTGTTCAAAGTCTGCTCCATAGGTGGAGAAATCATCCATAAAAACTTCCATACCATTCCCTATTTTCTACTGAAATATACTGAGAACCAAACATTGAAATATTGCTAGAGCATTGCATAAGCCAAATGGCATCTGTCTATATGAAAATGTCCTCCAAGGACTCGTGAATGTAGTTTCGGCTTGTTCTTCTAGTGCTATTTGGATTTGGTTGTACCCACTGTAACTATCTAGAAAACTATTTTAATAATGCCTTGCAATGGTATCTAAGACTTGGTTAACAAATGGAAATGGGAAATAATCTTTAAATGTTGCCATGGTTAATAGCCTAAAGTCTATACACACCCTCCATATACCACCTTTTTTAGGCACAATGACTAATGGACTAACCCATTCACTATTAGCAATGGGGTAGATGAACTCAGCCTTTAGAAGTTTTTCAATTTCTTCCTTAACTACTTGCCTAAGCTTTGGGTTCAGTCATTTTTGTAGTTGTTGTCAAGACTTCATAGAGGGGTCAGTGTAAATTCTATGTTGGCATATCCTAGGATCCATTATGGTTAATTCAAGATATGACCAAGTAAAGGCTTTTGACCATTTGTTTACCATCTTTAGCAGTCTTTATTTTTGTTGAGGAGAGAGCTTAGCATTAATGATTACTGATTTTCCATTCTTGAGAACTGCATACACCATACTAGTGGACATCGGTTTTAATTCAAGGGGCTCTTGCTTGAACTCATTAAGGATTTCCAACTTTCCCCAATTGATATCTTTGGTGTCAGTACTTGGAAGTTGGCGATGGACTTGCTCTAATGCATCTATGTTATCAATATAGGCACAAGTTAAGCTCTCAGCTGGCTCCATGCATAAAGTTGAATTACTCTCTAGGTTAGCTATCAGCAACTAGCTGCCTTCCTATATTGTGGTTGCTTCATACAAGCATCTTTGTATGTCAGATACTTGTGCAGACTGGTTGCATGTAGGAAATGTTAAGCATTGTACAAACTAGGACTTCTACACACAATTGCACCTTATATCACTATATGTGATGCATGGAACTTTATTTTTCTCAATCTTCCCAAATGCATTTTCTTTTGATATCTTTAGGGAAAGATCACAGATTCCTAGGCATGCATCAATCATACTTAGCCGTGCTCTTCCCATTATGATTGGGAAGTCCCCCTTGTAGTTGTTGAATTGGATCACTAGAAAATTAGCTAGATATGACCACCCACAAATAGTGATGACAATGTCCTCCACTAGTCCCAATGGAACAATGATGGACTGGTCAACCAACTCTAAACAAATGTTACTCTTCTTTAGTGGAGGTAGGTTCCAAGCTTTATACATTTCTTGGGAAATCAAATTAACACCAAAACTTGAATCCAAAAGAGCTTTACAAGGCTCATTTCTAGCAATTTTCAAATAAATAAGAGGACTTTTAGGATCAGATAGTTTCCAAGGAAGATGGCTAGCTTTAATCCAATCAATGATGGCATGAGTTAACATGACAGTATGCATTGAGTGCGATTTTTGGTTCAAAGGAAGCTCCAAAGATTCAAACAATGATGAGGCATTTAGATAATTAGCTACTTGTCATTGTAAGGACTTGATTGGATTGTTGGTTCTAAAGAAAGGTCTCTTCTTTGATCGATTGTTTGAACCAATAGTAGGTTGAGGATTGACAACCCATGTAGTATAACGTTGTTGCAGCTGGGCAAAAAGCTCACCCTGCATAGTTGGATCAGGTGGTAATGGAGCTTAGAGTGAAAGAGATGTAGATAGATGAGAAGGGTAGTACATATGTGAAGCATCACCCCTAGAAGAAGAAGAAGTTCTATAGTACTCATGGGTATAGTAGTAAGGTTGAAGAGCATTATGACCAGTAGAGTCACGTGGAGAGATCGACTGCTGAACATAATACCCATATAGGTTAGGTTGATGTTATGGGTACTATTAAAGTGGTAGTGGCATTCTCGATGACTATGGGTGTTGCCACTATTGATACTATTTATTCAGTTATGGTGGAGCTCCACTCGAATAATATGTCAAGGGTTGGTGGAACTGCCTGGTTACCTTGAGTATAAGGTAACCTTCTAGGTATTTTTCATCTGTTTAATCATGGGTTTAGTGCATATGTGACACTTCTAGGAAACATCCCTCAAGATGGTTATATTGGAAAATCTCACATCTTCCATCATTATCTATGTTTGAATCCACAACCTCCTCACTGATGGCAACCTTTCCCTTACCCTTGTTACATGCATACTCAACTTCTTTATTTTTCTTTCTCTCTCAGTTACTAATTTGTTCTGTAGACTCCTCTACTATTTTTAGGACAGTTTGAAATTTGTCGTCTAGAAAGTTCCACATTTGATCCACCTTTGACGATATTTCTAATGCAAATTTTTGAATGTACAAAGTCTTTCTATTCACCATCTCTTCAAGTGAGGACTCTTCTTCATCTTAACAAAATCTAACTTCCTTCTTTTGGAGGGAAGGATCTTCATTGTACTCTTCTGCACTTTCTCTCCTCCTCAACTCATTTTCCTCCTTGGAAACTCGCTCCAACAATATTTATATTTTATGGGCTCTGAGCTCAAATAGCCTTCCTTGGGCATAAGTCCCAAGGGTTCCTCACATTTCATACCCAATCCCATCCATGAGATGACATAGTTGTTCCTTTTACGAGTAACCATGGCTAGGGCAGTGATGTAATAATGAATAGCATTAGCTAATGATAGCATCCAAGGGTTCATGTCCTCCTTGTTTCCATCCTTTGATTTTCTTATGCAAGTTGGACACTTAGGAGTACGTTTGATACTTATCATTGAATAGCTCCAACATGGTACTCCATTGACAAATGGATTTCGGTTCTAAGAACTAGTACTAGCTTTTTGCTTCATTGATCAATGTCCGTGGAAAAAAATTTAGCTTTTGCCACTCATTTTCTATATTTTGCAAATCACATGCATTGTGGAATTCTTGTAAATGGTTTTGAGGATTAGAATTATATCCCCCTTCAAATCGTGGGATGTTATTCATATCTAGTCTTTTGATCCTACTATCTTTCTTGTGCCTCGTTGGAATCCTAATAGTCTTTGCTATATTTAACATACTTCAGGTGGCAAGTAGGGGTTCATCATGATCATGTTACCTATGGCGTCTATGATGTTGATGTTGTTCCCTACTATCCCTTCTTTTGTGATGTGTCTCTCTAAAATGCCCTTGCCCCCTTTCTCTACTATTTTGTCATTGATTTCTATTTCACCTACCCTAGTCCTCATGGTCTTTCCCTCTACGACTATGTTTAGATCCCAAATGAGAGGAGGAAGAAGATGATGAAGATGAAGAGGAAGGAGGATTGGCACCATGTCAACACCTACCACCTTCTCTTCAATGCTGGTGGCCTCAATCGTAGTTATGTTTGTAATGTCTATCATTATCATGCGCTCATGTTCCTTTTCTAGATCCGTTGTGTCCATTGGTACCAGAACATGGGTTATAAATAGTTGAGTGAAGATTTTGATACCCAACTCCTTGACCAAAGTCAAAGAGAGGAACTTCGTTTTGTAGAAAACCTCTTGAGATAGGTTCACCACCATCATTTTTACTTAGGACATACGGGAAATCCTGAGACCACTTCTCCTTCACAGATTTGTAATTTCTCTCCTATTGTATATCCCTCTAGCATTGTGCCTCCATGGGTAGATAATCTCTCAAATCTTATTCATGCACAATGTAATCTAATTGTAAGTGTTGCATACCAATTTGTGTGAGAGCACAAAGAAGCATGCCCAAGATTATGCGATTGGGAGGTAACACTATGTTACCTTCTAAATCACACCATTGCAGTTTATTATCCTAGTGGAGGATAAGGTAAATTCCACTACATACTCATTAGGATAAGCATATACCATGTGAAACTATTGGGGCATTGTCAAATCATCTTGTACACCCCACCTCTGATTATTCATGGTATTAGACCTAGTCAATGAAGGACTCTCATAAGAAGAAGGATACATGATTGATTACTCAATGTGTGATACTCTTTTCTAGTGATTATATAATAGTGGTGAGTATTCCCACCTATTCCAATGATGGAAGGATTTCCTAAGTTTTAATCAGCACACAAACAACAAAATCCCTAGCAATGGTGCCAATCATGAGGGAAAAGGTATCCCTATGCCCAACCATACAAATACGAGCGTTCACACGCAATCCAGTTGAATTCTAAGGATTAAGTGGCTATGCACCTACACAGAACAAGGATGAATTATGTAGTCATTGTATTCCCAAGCTTACTTGTAAGGCACAATTTTATAGTTAAGTAAACTTGAGGTACGTTATCTATTTTTATGTTTTTTTCGATATTTTCTATCCTAGTTTCCTAAGTGTATGAAATGAAAATATTTAGTTAACTAATGAGCTTTTGTAACTCTAATGTTTAATTCAAATCCTAACACCAGTATCCATTCCCACTCTCCAAACACATCCTAAACTAGTGTAACACTACTGGGATTACCAAATGCTAAACGTTACTAGGTTATCAAGTGTTCCACATATGCTTGAAGTCATCGTGCTAAGTGTGCTAATTCGTGGATAATTAATAATTGTATAGAAATAACATTGATTAACTAATGAGAGCATCAATTAATAGCAAATAACATTAAATGCAATAGTTAAGCTATTTTGAATGTTGCAAGGTTTATCACAAAGTTCATCTTTATTTCCAAACACAAGGTGTGCTTAGGTACACAATGCTCAAATAAAGATCCCTTCACTCTATGACTCCTACTATGGGTACTCAGAAATAATTCTAACTTTGGAAGAGAAAAACTACAAGAGTTTGGTTAAAGGACTAAAAGGAATACTACTAAAACCAAGAGCCCCTATCTCTTATTTATAGACAACGAGACAAGTACCAACATCGCATGTCTAATGTCACTTGTCCAATCTGAAATTTTATATTTGATATTGGGGGTCCGATATTGAGGGTTTGATATTAGGTCTCATATTTGGTAACTCATCAGACATCTAGAATTTATTACAACTTTTAACCAAGCATCAATGAATTCATTCTCAAAGATGTCACTTTTCAACTATTACTTTAAGCAAAAAAGCTCCTAGTGAAAGTTGAACAATTAATTAGTTTTTTATAATAGTAATTTTGTTGTTGTTGTTGTTTTTTTCTTTCTTTGTTTTGAGGCTTAAGGATGAAAATATTTTAGCTTTTATTGCTATTTTTTCTTTATCTTTGATTGAGATATTGTTTTCTCTATAGAGATAGTTTTCTCCTTCTCTTTATAAGAAACCCTTTAGTAAGAAGCGAGAACTTGTGAGGGTTGTTCTAAATAAGGGTAAGAACTAATCCTTTTCCTACCCTAAAGGGGAGGTTTTTCAAGATTTGTGTGGTCTCAAGGATAATTGAATACACTTGGTTAGTGAACCTCATCCTTGGAGTTCATTAGAGAAAGGGAGGCACCCAATGTAAGGATGAAAACCTAAAAAGGCATCCCCAAAATCGTTGGGCTTTTTCTTTAGACTATATCTATGATGATCTAATGTACTTTGAATTTTTTAAACAATATTATTCATTTTTAAAGGTCCACCCTCCCTCCCTAACAATCTTAGACCTTTCTCTTATTACATATTTGGAAATATTATTATTTTATATTTCTTTTCTTGTGTATTATGTCTTAGCATTTACTAATCTTTCGTGCATCTTGTGAAGAATATATTGAAAGGATGATGGTGGACAATTATTAGTATTTTATTAATGTTTGTTATATTTTATTTAATTTGTATTTTTATATTATTTGATATTGAAATAATGTAAAAATGTAAAATATTGTTATGAGACAAGTTAATAGATATTTTGGATTTATTCTAATTATTCTTTTATTTTATCTTGAAACTCATTCTTGGACATGTAACTCATTATAGTACTCCCTTGGTGTCTTTAACCCGTTGGTTGACCATTATCTTTTTGCAAATACATGTTACCTTATTTTTAGAAAATAATTATTAATTATTTATTCTTGAAATCACCCAAACCCTTCCTCTTGTGCCTATAAATACTTAATGTTGGTAATCACGACCTAAATTGTGCATCTCTCTCTTTCACAATCAGGCTTATAGTTATGCTTGGTAGATCTCTTAAAGGTTTCTAGATTTGAACCTCTTCTTACTTGATGAATCTTGAATCTCAATTGACCTCTTAAGGAAGAGGAAATATTCCTAATTTCATTAATTTTGATGAGTACTTTATTTTCTTATACATACTTTCCTTTGACATGATTTTCATTGATAAACTAATCATATTATGTGTGTTGATCTAACCCTGATATGTTATTATTGTATCATATTTCACCATTTTTGGATTTTCTTCTTTTATTTTCTATACTTTTCAACATTTTTCATCAACATCTTCTAGCAGTGATGGTATCAATGAAATCTCTAAGATAAAGTGCTAGTGGTTGCAATGAAAGTTACGATGGATTCCAAAAATGTTTTTAAATGCAATGTATTATGTATAACATGTAGTAAGAATGATGAATTTAGAAATAAAAACCAGCAAACATTTCATGTATGTATGAGCACATTCAACATGTTGAAAGCTAGAAACACAATATTTAAGCTATTGATATTGGTTGGTCAATCATCTAGGCTAGGTTAGTCTTCAACCTAGGGGCATTATAGTTAGTATCAATGGGATCATCATTGATGGATAGGCTAGTAATATTGGCTAGATAGTCATTTAGGTTAAGTTTGCCTTCAACCTAGGTGCATTGGAGTTAGTATCAGTAGGTTTCATTATCAACATTATTTGCAACAAGGCAACTAGCATGGAAATGGTTGGCTGGTCATCCAAGTTGAGTTTGGAGTTTGTCATCAATCTAGTAGCATTGCAGTAAGTAACAAACATTATCTAAGATGGTAGTGAGAAGCTAAGATCTAGGATAACTATAGGATTAACGCTAGCTTTAACATAACCCAAGAGTTGTTTTGGATGTACATGAGGATTCTAGCCAATAGTTATTCTTGTTGATGAGTGGCAAGGTACCCCTACACTCAACCATACGAATACGAGCGTGCACGCGCGATCCAGTCGAACTCCGCAGACTAAATGCCTTAACACCACAAGAAACACTTGGGGTTAATCGTTCGTTGTCTTCCCAGGCTTGCTTGTAAGTGTCACGGTGTATGGTTAAGCAAGTCTGAGGTATATGATTTTTTTGGTATTTTTCGGTTTATCTTCTATGCTATCAAGGGAAAGGGTTGAGAAACTAACTAAATCTAACTAATGTCCTAAGTCTAAATTAACTAGCGTCAGCATCCGTTCCCACTTACCGGACACACCCTGAACTATGCAACTGTGTCTTACCAAACGCTAATCGTTACTAGGATCACCACACGTAACGCAAGTGCTCGAAGTGGTCATACTGAGGCACCTATTTAGCCTAAGTGTGATAAGCAGCTGATTCCTTAGCTAGCCGTACACACCTGTGGATGCTCGTAACTAAGTCGTACTTATCACACATTCTAGCCTAGAAATGAGTAGCCGATTCCTTGACTAGCCGTACACATTGGACTACCACTGGGATTACCAAGCGCAGAATCCTGGAATATTCTACTGGGTTACCAAGCAGCCAATGCTCGTAATCAAGTCATACTTGTGCGCACTAGGAAAGTAGTAAATAAAAAACAATAAATAAAGCCACGTGCTGCAAGGTTTATCCAATCAAGTTCGTCTTTATTACCGTACACAACTTGGGTTCAGGTTGCAAGCTGCTCGAATAAAGAGTCGTTCACTCTAGGACTCCTACTGCAGGCACATGGGAAAAAATTCTACCTCTGGAGTGATCAATTTGCCAGAGCTTCGCTACTTCTAGCCAGGGTTTTTAAATGAAGGGAGTGCCGCCTCTTATTTATAGATATGGCGGCGGACCACGATATCGCGTACGCGATATCGCAGGAGAAGACGCGATATTGTGGCTTAGTGCATGTCGCGTCTCATCATACCCCCATGACTGAATGAAATCTCGTCCTCGAGTTCCTTACAATGATATCAGGTAGGTATGGGATTATTAGGGGAAACAGAACTAATGGGATGACATGTGAACGGTCTTTATTACAAGACTTGACAAAACTGGTGTTCATGACAACAAGGGTGAACACCTTATTACAATGACATCAGGCCATAGTTGGCAGCTGAGAGAAAAGAGGAGAAAGAAGAGTCTTTTTGCTGCCAACGCCTAGATTGCGCCTTCCGTTGTCCATCCGTAAGCGCATTATCAATTCTACTCCTTGCATAGCGGCTTCAATGCTACTCCACTCCAAGTGTTTGCTCGAGATCCATTCCGTTGTTGTATGATGGCCATCTGCACCCACAACACAATCATATATTAGCAAGGGTAATTGAATTATTAAGTAAATCATACCTTGCTTCGGTGTAAGTTCCTTGGCTAAGTTGTGGTATGGCTAATATGGATCCGGGAAAATGTAGATGATGGCTACCGAAGGTGTAGGGGTTAGGAAGAAAAACGAAAAAATCCGGGGCTTAGGAGAAAAATCAAAAAATTAGGCCCCGTATCCACATGACTAATCACGAACCTCCAGTAGCGTTAGAATGGAGAACGAAAAGGTGTAGGAAAGATAGGTAAAAAGGGACAACTATGGCATCGGTGAAGGGGATGTCACAATGGAAATGAACAAAAAATGTTAATTAATTGCAAAAATTTTAAGGAAAAGAAGTTAACTAATGTTCCAAATAGGAATGTCAGTGGGTCCTCCCCAAAGCAGGCTCATGCCCTTAATGCCCTGACAATCCCACATTCAAAGAGTTCGTGGGCTCTGGGAATGTCCTTTGGAATAAGAGTTAAACTCTTAACCATAAGAATTTACCAAAAAGAAAACAAAGGATCAACCAAAGTATATACAATGATACAACTGGCAATGAGGTGAACCATGGAGAGAAGGATGGGAAGAAGAGAAGTGGAATGGAATCCCAAGAACAAGGTGGTGTACAACCCCTTGTGTGTTAGATGATTAATGTGACTTGGA
>MNCI01038085.1:319495-353914 GCA_015680685.1 Gnetum montanum | reverse complement strand
CGTACACACCCGTGGGTGCTCGTAACTAAGTCGTACTTATCACACGTTCTAGCCTAGCAATGAGTAGCCGATTCCTTGACTAGCCGTACACATTGGACTACCACTGGGATTACCAAGCGCAAAATCCTGGAATACGCTACTGGGTTACCAAGCAGCCAATGCTCGTAATCAAGTCATACTCATGCATTACAACAAGCAGCCGATTCATTAACTAGCCATACACGTTCGTAGACGCTCGTAATCAAGTCGTACTTGTGTGCACTAGGAAAGAAGTAAATAAACAACAATAAATAAAGCCACGTGCTGCAAGGTTTATCCAATCAAGTTCATCTTTATTGTTGTACACAACTTGGGTTCAGGTTACAAACTGCTCGAATAAAGAGCCGTTCACTCTAGGACTCCTACTGCGGGCACATGGGAAAAAATTCTAACTTTGGAGTGATCAATCTGCCAGAGCTTCGCTACTTCTAGCCAGGATTTTTAAATGAAGGGAGTGCCGCCTCTTATTTATAGATATGGCGGCGGACCTCGATATCGCATGGGATGCGATATCGTGGCTCAGTGCATGTCGCGTCTCATCACTTGTCTTGTATGAGGGTTGGTCAAAATAGATAACATAATACACTAAACAATCTTTGATTACAAGTTTAGTATTAGCCTTATAATTACTCCAACTATCTAATGTTGAAAAAATCATAGGAATACCATGGAAACTTAGGGGTAAATCATGGGTTAATGCTATGCATTAATGGTAATAATTAACAATTATGTTAGGTAATTATTAATGATTCTAATAGTGTGCTTTGTAGCATGAACCCCATCTTTGATCTTTTTTAAAGATGAAAGGCACCCATTTTCTTATGGTTGCATCTTTGCATAGTTAACCAACAAACTTTGACATCAAATGACATACTTGTACCATTGTGATTGAAGAAGATCTACATATGTGCTTGACATCTTCATCCATAAGCCTAGGATGAATAGGTTTCCTAAATGTCAAATATGATTTTGTGCAAAGATTTAAAAGACCCATTGATAAACATTACATTTGTATCATAAAAGTTAAATATTGTCTCAACAAAGTGGTTGAATAACATTATATTTAAAGGAAAAAAAGAACATATAAATGTTCATCCGCAATATTGTATTTTTGTCTCAAATGTTTATTCTAAGGAAAACTAAGAAAAACATGTGTTCTTCTCTCAAAAGTTGCACCCATTTTCCACATTCAATCCTAAGATCTTGTGAACTTAAATAAAGATGAAAATGTAATATCTCATTTGGAGTATAGTTTATGGTTAGTAAATTTATGCATTCTAAATAAGATGGGGGTGTTGGACACCAAAAAAATTTATAAAAGAGAATGCAGAGTACATCACATGCTTAATCACTTAGTAGAAAGCCCCAGAAATACTATAGAAAGGAATAACTTTCAAATTTTAGAGATACCTACTTAGGTGAATAGTCTTACAATAGATTCTTTGAAAAAACTATAGAGGAAAATTAATTGTTAGTAGGAAGGATGGTTGTGGTCCTAATAACATTTACATCATTTTTAATATTTGTGCTTGAACTTATAATAGCAAAAGAATTTGATGTAGTAATAGAAAGTCTTGGCGAAATATCATCTTTTGGAGGAGACAAAGATCCAAAAGTAAATGCTTGTACATAATGTCTATCATGATTAACCTTACGTTAAGTCTCCTTTAAAGGTTGGTCAACTTTAAAAGTGATAATTTTAACAAATAAGGTACATTTTGTGATTCCTAATCACCAATTTAATCAACAATCTTTGAGTAGATAGTAGTGTTCTTACATAACTTATGTGCAAATTATTTGGATTGATCAATATCTCAGTTAGTAAAAGTAAAAGTATTCATATATGGTTTTATCTTCTCTAATTTCTTCACTATCATTTGATCATTTGTATTATTGACATTATCTTGTTTTTTGAACTGTTCAACTTCAAATTGTTTTTTACTATCCTCACCTTTAACATGTTTTTTTCTCTTGACATCAACACCTTTTTTCTTTTCTTTCATAACTTTTTTCTTTTAAAAAAAGGACAAGTATTAAATAAATGTCCTCCACATTGATAAAAGTTGTAAGAATTAGAAAGATTATAGTAAGGGATTGGTTGAATATGTCTTCTTAATTTCTTGTAATACCAATTCCTTTTTATTGTTAAGCATATTGATCTCAATAAAAAAACATCTACAAGAATTAAAATGGTGTAGAAATAGATTCCATATGCTTAATGGAATCGAGAATACTAACTATTTCTCACTCACCTTTTTGAAAAATTAGTGGAAGATTAAATAACTTAACAAGGCATGGAACTTTCAATTATTCATTAGATTCACATCAAAATCTGGAGTCCACTTAT
This sequence comes from Gnetum montanum, assembly GCA_015680685.1. NCBI lineage: Eukaryota > Viridiplantae > Streptophyta > Gnetopsida > Gnetales > Gnetaceae > Gnetum > Gnetum montanum. Next base: position 351,528 of record MNCI01038085.1, on the reverse strand, counting down.
AAATGATTAACATTGTATGTTTATGTATAAATGATCCTATATCACAAACACACTACACCATTGAAGCATTACCTAGCTCAACAAGAAAAAACAAAAAAAATGAGAATAATACCTAGCCTAATAAGCTTGAATGTCAAGTTTTTAAATTACATCATTTAACTATGAAGTCGAACTTCAATATAGATTGTGATGTAAGATAAACTAACAATGACTCATATACATCACTGGAAAGAACAAAATTATGTATCTACATCGCATCAATGTCACTAGAAGAAAGTACCTCAAATTTTTGCTCACTAGCTTATAAATCTACATTTTGAGAATCAACAAAAATTTTAGCATCAATAAAAGATGTAGAAATTTTAGTAACAATTGAAGAAATTAAAAGCAATTTAGAATTCCCCATAGGGAAACTTTGGAGAAATTAAATTTGGTAGAAAAAAATTGAAGAAAGAGAAATCATATATGTTAGAGAAAAACTAGATCTGCAAGAAAAACATTAGATCTATTGGGGAAACATTAATTTGCTTATCTTAGAGATAAAAATTCTTTCTTACCTTCTACATTTGACTATAACTTTGTTAAAAATTATTGTCAAACCAACTTGTGAATTTGTATATCTCTTCAAGAAGTCCTTTAGAAATTTGAGATATTCCATTATTGCTAGTTTTTTACTATAAACAATAAACTGATGAATAGGCTCTACTTCTAAAAAGTGCAGATGACACTCTAACAAAAACATGAAATAGGATGTTTGAACTTTATACCTTTAATTCATCAAGTAAACTATTTTATGCATTGCAATAATTGGAGTAATCTTTGAAGATATAACTTCACCAGAATGAAAGAAAGAAAAGAGAAAAAATCCATTTCTCATCTTAAAAGTAAAGTTCTCAATGTTGAATTCATGGGATATGGCAAAAATTTTGATAACTCAAAACAATATCTGTGAAGAGTGATGAAGTCAAAAAACATTTCACCTTTGCACAACATGAAATTGTGTTTGATACACAAAACAAAAGCAAGTAAAATAATGATCAATGTAGGAATTTTAAATGAGTGAGACCATTTCCTCCAACAACTGGTGCACCTTTGTTGTTGTTGTGGCGTTTGTAGTGGAGTGGAATTAAACAAATGCTCTAAAATAATGATTAAAGGTGCCACTTGCATTACATCGTTATTAAATTATTTTTTATGGATGCCAATAGTTAAGTAGTTCTAGCATAGCATGGAAAATTCAGGTAAAGTAGAGTAAGCTAAAATAATGATTAAAGGTGCCACTTGCAGTTATTAAATTATTTTTTATGCATGCCAATAGTACAGTAGATCTAGCAAAGCATGGAAAATTCAAGTAAAGCAAAGTAAGCTAAACAAATGAAAAAACATGGCAATCAATCCATTTGGAAAGCATTAAAAAGAAAGGGAAAAGCACAGGATCATTTTGTAAAATGGAAAAGGAAAGTGTGGGTCTCTATCAATACTTAGTCAAATATGCTTGATTAGAGGCCTTTGTTGACTTATTTGCACATAAATCTAAACAATTCTAGTCTTTGGTTGTTGATGCATTTTTATTTTTATTTTTCAAAAGAGCCGACATCGTAGACTTTAAAAAATTTGGATGCATAATTCTGTCTTTATGCATGAAGCATTCCGGAAATTTAACAATTTAAAGTTTTACCAGTTTAAAACAAAAGGCAGGAAAGATTTCTTAGATAAGAAAGAGAATTTGCTTTAGCTCATTACAGCAGTTGTTAGGCTTACCATTGTAAACAGGTTTATTCGGAAAAATGGTAATATTCAGCAAGGTAAATGATAAATTTGAAAATGCAGGAAGGTACCTAATATTTTAACGTAGGAGTTAAATAAAGCTGCACAAATTTTGGCAGGAAACGATGCCAAACAGAGAAGGTTAGGTCAAATTTTTAAGGCAACTTGCATCCCTACATCAAAATATTTTATAGTTTAATCTTATTTAATTTGGGATACTTTTTCTTTCTAATTTAATAAAATGCCTTCCAAAAAGATGCGCCAACCAACAACATAAACAATGATTTTTATTGCAGTTTAAAGTTCTTTATTTCTTTTTGGTCTTCTGGGTTAGGTTGGAAATTTTATAGAGCTCCAAGACTCTTATGATTATTCATTCATTCCCAAAAGTAGCGCTTCATACTTTCTTGTGCTTGTACTTCTTCTGTGCTGTCTCTGTTTGTCTCTCTGGATTTGCTTGATGCCCTGCCCCTGCATAAGCTGGTATTCTTCATCAATACATTAATCAATCATGGCTTCTCATACTTGGATTTGCAATTTCTTCCATGAATCTTCTTCTTCCAATAATCATAAAGAAGATCTTCACCATTTATGAGCTTTGCTCCAAAATTTACCAGAGGATGCAGATGAGCAGCTTATTGACTTCTTTCACTCCAAATTTCCCAGCCCCAACCAAAGTACAAATCAGGTAAAAACTTCCATTGTGCTCCTGGCTCTGTGTATTTTATTCAGCTTTATCAGGTCTTCGCATGGTGTGGTCGATCATAAGCTTAAGTTTAAGTTTTTGTTTTTGCAATTTTTTAAATGTTTGTCTGTCAGAAACCTGTCATTCAGGATCAGCCTGGCACAAAACCAGACTTTTTGAAGAGGTTCTCCCCAAAAGTCTTATTTCGAATCAAGGGACAAATCTCGGAATCCTGATTACATCTAGAGATAGAGATGTCAAGCTCAAGAATCAAAAGATTTGCAGAGTTGAAGACTACTCAATACAGCTCTTGTGTGCTGAAAATGCGATGAAATTGTTATATAGGACTGTCATGGATTCCATTGATGGTATGGGTCAGGAGCAATTTCCCGATGAGGTGCAAATGTTGGAAGAAGTTAGGGACTTATGTTGTGGAATTCCTATTCTTTTGCATCTCATAGGAACTCATTTTAGAAATGATAGAAGGTTATAATGCTACAACCAAATTATTAAAGAATTGAAGAAGGGAGATCTTGGTTCTTATCAGGAGTCCATCCCTAATATTTTACTGTTCATTTACCAAAAATTAAAAATTGATAGGCAAAATGCATTTCTAGATATCTGCTGCAGGTTGGACGAGGTTTCATTGTGGAAGAGAGAAGCAGTTTTCTGGAAGATTGTTGGTTTGACGATCAGTGAAAATGCTTTGGAAAGCTTGTTGGTTTGACGGTCGGAGAAAATGCGTTGGAAAGCTTTTTGAAGAAGGGTCCTGTACAGAAGTCAAAGGATCCTCCATGGGACCATGAGGCAATAGTGATGGTTCATGATATTTTGAAGACAAGTATTCTATCTGCAATATTTCAAATAAAAAGGTTTGGAAACATTCACTCTATTTATTTATCCTCGTAATATGGTTTAAAATGATGACAACTCAGAGTGAGGTGGTGTTTTGAAACTTTAAATTTTTTATGGATGGCTTTCTAACCTATGTCTTTCCTCTCGAAAATAAGAATCTTACTAAGTAATTTTATTTATTTTATTCGATACTCTGATAACTTGACTTCGGAGTGTCAAGTTAAAAACTATGAGTACTAGCACCCTTATACTAATGATACTTCGGAGATCAAAGAAGATATGGCGAAAAAAATTAAAGATGATTTAAAGAAACTATAAACAAATAAAAATCTAGTTCTTCATAGAGGCAAATGGTGAAAAAGAACTCATGTAGGTGACACCATTTTGTTGAGACAAGGCTAAGATGATGATGATGATAAGAGTCCTAGTACTCACCTCTAAACCCAATACCTCCAGGTGCAAATCATGTGAACCAACCAGCTAAGCTATAACTCATATTCTTATTATTGACATTTATATTGCCAACTGCCTATAGACTTGGAACAATAAAAAACAAGGTATTGATAGAATTTATTATAAATTGGGTTTTCTTTTTTTTTAGCTTTTGTGCATTGGCTTCCATTATTTTCAACACATCAAGAAAGAAGACTTTCCAAAACAAGTTCAAATCATTGACCTATACTTTGATGGGATAATGTAGGTAAGAAACTATGCAGAATTTTTCATTGAAAATATTGTTAGACACATAATGAACAAATTCAAGATTTAAGACAAATTTTGGACAAAAAATGTGGAGGGTTATGTACATCATATATGACATAAACTTAAATGCCTAAGATAAAGGAATTTTTTGTAGAAAAAACAAAATCCTTCCTATTAACAAGAAAAGAAAAAAGAGCTTCTTTAGCAAACTGGTGATATACATGTAGAGGTTTTTGTACAAGCATCTAAAAGAATGGAAATTGTTACAAACATTTTTTAGGGGAATTCTAAAATTTAATATTTCATATTAACTCAAAAAAAAAATGGATACATCACAAGTAATCCTCATGGGTGAAATCGTCCATGGAAAATTTCAACACCCATTAATAGAAAAAAAATACCAAAGCCAAATTATTACCAAAAGATCGAAACTATCTAATAAATAGTCTAGGATCATGCAAAAACAAAGGATGTGAAAAGATAACAAGAGCCAGTACACCTAATCAAAACTAGAGCCTACAACCTTAAACAAGAGCACAAATCTTAACCAAGAGCTTGAAAAAGAAAACAAACATCAAGCTAAATTTTACCTTGGCAAGTTACATCACATCTTGGAATCCTTAACTAGTTAGTCTAGTATTTTTCATTGATCATATATAGTTTGAAACAACCAATTGATCATCTTTGTGGAGAACATATTCCTCAGTGACATCATTAGCCAAAATCTCTGTAGCTTTCTAAAATATTGCAAAGCCTTCCTAAGTGCCACCTTTATTTGGGTGAGCAAGAGCACGTAGTCACCTTACCTTTTACTAACTTTGGTCCTTCAAAGAATCATGGGATAATTTAGAAAGATGAGTAGGACACATCATTGTTCATAAAGAACATCTTGATCCTTGCAACAAGCATGTTGTTAACTTATTTTTCTTAATCCACCTCTAAACTCTTTAAACCAATATTATCCCTAACTCTCTTAGCACCCATAGCACCAACATCATTGACCTTAGTGGCTCTTACATAGTCTCTAGCTTCCTCTTCATGTGTTAAAGGCCAAAAATATCTCTTAGCCTTCCTCAAATTTTTCTCTATAAAACATCTTTTAAATTATCATGCTTGACTATGCTAATGAGAAGTGGTTGGTTAGCTCAATGCCTAACAAAAATTTATAAGCAGTAGGTTGCTATTGAATCACTTGATGGATTATTATATTCTTCTATGGTCCTTCAAAGATATCATGCTAGTTGTATGTCTTCATGTCCACTTAGAATTAAAATGTTTCAAGTTTTGACATCTTTCTTATAATGCAAACTATATGGCCTATGCTATATATAGTCAATGTTTAGATTCTACTCATCTCTTAACCAATGATCCACAACTCATTAATTAAAAGGTTACAAAACAATTTAGAGATAAGAAAATTTGAGGCTTCTAGCATAGAACTTATCCACACAATATGGCAGATGTAATTCATTATAGACTTTCCTCCCATAAGGCTACTTTATTACTACCATAAAAAAAATATTTAGTACCTAGGATTTTATAAATTCATGGCATAAAAAATTTATGAATCGTTAGTTAAAACTTACAAGATAGTAACTCAATTAGTAATTAGTTATGTTTATCAACTAATAATAAATTTTTAGTTTTAGCTATAAAGAAGGTATATTTTTTTCTTTTTTTGAATTTGGTGATGACACTACCAAGTCCTTCTATAATATTTTCTTAACATGTTTCCATATTTTATGAAGTACTAAATTTTAACTTGCATAATTTTCAACATTAATTTAGGAGGTGTGAGACCCTAAAATATTGATAATAGTAAGAAAAGAAAAGGATTCAATGAATGTTACATGCTTAAAACCAAGTAAAATAATACCAAAAATGGAAAGGAAAAATTTTTCAATTTTAGAGATGTCTACTCAAGATTACAACCTCACAAATAATATATTGAAAAATCAAAATAAGGTGTTAACCTAGTGATAAGAATCTTAATTTTGGACCTTTAAGATATGGGTTCAATTTTGCTACCTATGTTTTAAGTTGAAAAGAGGAAAATTAATTGTTAATAAGGAGGATGTTCCTAAGCCTAACAATGTTCACATCATTTTTAATATCTATGTTTGAACTTAAAATAGAAAAAGTATTTGAGGTAGCAATAAAAAGTTATGGTAAAATATATATATTTGTAGAAAACCTAGATTTACTAGAAAATGATGGCATATATTCTCTATCATCATTATTTCTCTAATTAATGTTATTCTTACATTAATAATATTCATGATTAATTATAACCTACTTACCAACATTAGTATTAATTTGATCTTTGAGTTAGTATTGTTCTTGTTATAGAAGAAACGATTTGACTTATGATCTATTTATTTACACTAATAAATGATTTTTATAATATAATAAAAATCATTTACAAAGTCTTTTCTCTTCTTTTATTTCTTTATTTTCATTTTATCATTCTTATCTTTGACATTAGCCTATTTTTTTCTATCTTCAACTTCAAATACATTTTTTCTTTTCCTTAACATTTTTTTCTTTAGTAGAAAATTACAAGTATTAAACAAAAGTTCTTCACAATGAAAAAAGTTTTAAGAATTAAGAAGATTATAATATGTAATTGGCTAAATGTAAGTCTTTGTGCTTGCTTACACTACCAATTTCTTTCTGCAATTAAGAAAAATGATTTAACCAAAAAATCATTTGCAAGAATAAAATAATATGGAAATAGATTCTATATACTTAATGGGATTAAGAGCATATGCAAAAAAATCAAACAAAGATATAGATTTTCATAAAGGTAAAATAGGAAAAAGGAACTCACCCTACTTTTTTAATACAAGGATAGGATGATGATGATGTTTAATGAAATCAAGAAGACTAATAATTCATTGCTCAACTCTTTGAAAAATCAATGAAATTTTAAAAACCTTAATAGAATATGAAACTTTAGAATATTCTTCCAATTCAACATCAAAATCTCAAATACACTTCCAAATAATCAAATATTACATGCTTATGTATAAATAATACTATATCTAAAGCATGTTGCATCATTGAACTATTATTAATCTTAATAAGTAGTAAAAAACAAGAATAGTGCCTAGCATGAATGAATTTAATGTTATGTTTTTACATCACATCATTTAAGTATGAAGTGAAACTTCGATTACAATTAAGGTAGTAAATCCAAAATTTGAATAAACACATATCGTGATGTAAATCAATAACATATGATTGATATATATCATTAAGAAGAACAAAATCAAGTATCTTTTTTGCAACATCGCTAGAAAAAGGTGTCACAAATTTCTACTTGCTACCTTATAAACATGTATTATAAGAAACAACAATTTTTTTTTTAATTTTTATATTTTATTTCTTTACATGAAGAAAGAAAAACTTCAACATTGATAGAAGTTGGAAGTAATTTAGAATCCCTCATGAGGAAAAGATAATTTTGAAGAAATTAGTTCTATTATTGAAACCTTAGTACAAAATAAAGAGAAATACTTAACATCAAAATTATATTGATAAAACCATCTCACCAATAATACTTTTAAAATTAATATAGTGCAAAGATATAGTTTATGAGTATATATCTAACTAAAGTAGTTATGAGATAATCTATAATTTAATTTTATATATTGTATTTTTTAAAGTCATATGTATCCAAGAACATATGACATATATAATAATACAATGAATATAGTGGTTTCTTAAATATAATTAAAAGTTGTATCCTATTACTTACAAAGTAATAATTTTAATAGTAAAGCTCAAAATTTCAAGGATCAACTATATAATTAATGATAATTAAATAGTGTTAATGATATAATGTTAATGTAATGTTATCCCTTTATATATAAATATATGCACTCCATGTTTAGAAGTTATTGTTCTTTTTATGTAGCAAAGTTCTATTAGTTTGCAATCATAGTACCTAGAATTTTTAAGAAATCATTTGGTAAGTAGTATTGTTGGGCTATTTCTCAATGTTTTATTATCAATGAACATATAATTCAAATGTAGTTAAAAATAAAAGGACATTCCTAAAATCTTGACGAAAAATATTTTTTCAAAATTTTCCAATGCTTAAGAGCAACCCACTCATCAATATTACCATTACAATAAATAATAAATTTTTCCCAATTAATATGAGAGAGATAGATAATAGATGATATTCTTCTACTCTAGCTCAAAAAAATATTGATATGTTGCAAAGAATTGTTGATTGTAAAAATATTTTAAAAAAGATCATATGTAAAGTGCATGTTAAGCATTGGTATACCTTAATCATCAACTAAAATTTTCTTAATGATATTCTTTTGAAGTTCATAATGTAGGTTATATGAAAGAGGGTTTTCAACAATACTGAAAAGATAGGGAGCAAGAGGACTACTTTGATAAACTAGCCACTAAAGAGAAAAAAAGGGACTTAGTTGAAAATTTGTAGCAACTTGAGCATTAGCATTAGTTATTAGGATATAGATATGATAATTAAAATAATCACCAAATTCCAATTTAGAGAGATCTGCAATAATGAAATCCTATTCAATCATGACATCAACTTTAGCATCCACACTAAGAAGGCTAAGGGAGCATCCATCAACAATCCATGGCACAGAAGAAGGCTAGAACATCAAGAGTGTTGTTAAAGAAGAAGTCAACGGAAGCATCCACCAACAATCCAAGCACCTACATCCCCTAGTTTAGATCCATCAATGCCCAACACCAATTTAAGGTAACTGAAACCATTTCCATCATCTTTGAGCATTCTCTTGATTTCCTACAACATAGATAGAAAGAATTCATGGCTTCCATTCAAGTATTAAATTTGGTCATGTTTATCTCTATGAATTTTTGTTTGCATAAAATTCTCATTAGAGAATTTTATAGCAACATAGTCATTACAAATGCGTTTGTTGGGGCCTTTACTACCATGGTTGGGGGTTTGCTAATTGATGTGTATTCTCAAGTTGTTAATGCACTTCTTAGGATTTCTAGTGGTGATGTGATTAGGATCACCATTCATTCCGTGAGTGAAATTTTTACAAAGGGTGTAATTCCTATTTCACAGAATGAATTTGTGATGCCTTGTTTATGAAGTCAATGTATCTTCATAGTGGAAGGATTTATAGAAGTTACATGGCCCCAAATGCTTCCATCCTATCACTCATTATTTTGTATAACAACATTCCAAAAGGAAGAAGCTATAATTATTTGTTGCCAACCCAAACATTTATTCTATGCTGCATTCTTTCAAGAAAACTATTGGACTTGGGTCATGCTCTCTGTCATGACATGTTGGGTTTTTTCACCAAGGAGAGAATCCTCAGCTACCCTCACCTCATTAGATTATTAATTTGATAGAGGAATTTTCCCATTCTTGACATGCCTTTTCTTAAAGATAAAAGGAGCCTTAGTGAGTATGCAGAGAAGAGGACCAACACCAATGTTAAGGAAGAAAAAACCAATTTCAAACCTCCAAAGTTCCAAAAGAAGAAATCTTCATCACCAGTTTTTGCCTCTCCTTAGTTAAGAAGGTCCAAATTAGCTAGCAATCAGGTGAGATCTTCATTGAAGAAGCCACTTTCGCCATTTTCTTGTACCATAGGGATGCTTGGAAGAAATCTCTTTTACCTCCATAAGAGAATGGATGTAGCTAGTGTACCTCTTTCTCCTGATCGATAGCAATTTGAGAAGATCACCACTCCTTTCATTTCAAACCATAAGGAGGACCTTCTTGCCCCACCCATACATTCAATAGTAGGTGGGCCTTCTTAGGCCTTTGATTCAATAAATGCCTATGATTTAGACTAGCTTGATGAACCACTAGCACATGTCCATGGGGAGCTTCCTAATATCATGGAACCAAGACCTAGCTTCTATCATCAAGATGATGCTCCAATGACTTTTGAGTAGTAGGTTATGAAGAGCATTTTTTTAACTTCTTCCCATACTAACCCTCTCACCTATAAAAGGAAGGAAGCTTTCTCATCCTTTCAGTAGGCTTAATCCTGACTAGATCCACTAGCTTCATCTTGATTTTGAGTGAAGCTTCATCCACAAAAAGCTCTAGTCCATTTGGTTTCTTTAAATGATGATGATAAGCAACACATATCCAACACTAGTACCAGTAACGATGATGATGAGGATGAGACCTATAGACCTTCTCAAGCTACAGTTGCTTTGGATGAGGATTCATATGATGCAATCGAGGTCAATGATTAGAGTTCTCAAGGCTTTCTTTTTTTTCATGATGTCCAAAAATAGGAAGACAGTTTTTGATGATGTACACATATGTGGTTTTTATTTTGGACTATGCACATATGTGGTTTTTGTACATGTTGAGGATACTTCAATGATTGTATGTATTATGGATAGTTTATGGATAGATCATGCCTTTATATCATGATTATGTGTTTGTTGCACTATTATGGAGATAGGCTTTGCCTTTGCATAGTAAAGTTTTCATTTTAGATTTCATGTGATCTCTACCTTATGCCTTGAGCTTTAGAGCCATTATCCTACTTATAACATTGGCTACCACTAGAATTTATGTCTTAATATTTTTATTGGTTATTGTTATTTAAATTATTTGTCAACTCATCCATGTTCTCAAGTTTTGGACATCACCAAAAAGGGGAAGATTGTTAACCTTTTGATATGTCAAAACCTTAAGAAAAATGGTGAACATAGAATGTTTGTGAAATGGGATGATTTTGTAAGGCAAAAATGTGAACTCAAGAAGTGAGATCCAAAGAGAAATGTCAAAGCAGAGACTACATGGGCAAGATGAGAGCATGGACAATCATGGATAAAAACGAAGGCTACGAATCTAATGAAAATGCTTCAAAGATTGGAAAAAAAATTTGACAAGATGAAGCCACAACAGAAAAAGTGAAAAATGAAGGAGATGTCTACTACTTTTAGGAGAAATCTCCATTGCAGAAGAGACATATCCATAGATACACCTCCCAAGTGATGTCTCACTTTTAAAGGATATGTCCCCCCGCAAGTTGAAGTAAACCTCAAGCATACATCCTAAATTCAAAAGCAAAATTTATACTAGTCATTGGGTAACTGTTGTATGAATTTTGAGGTGTTTTCAGAAACTCCAAAGCTATAATAAGACTCCAAATTCTTGGAAGTTAAGAAAGGATTATCAACATCAAAGCTATCATTATCTATTCTATGCTATTGTACTTGCATACTTAATGAGATGTCTACTAATTTTAGGAGACACCTCCATTGCAAAAGAGACATCTCCCAAGAGATGTCTTCGAAGAGATGTCCCACTTTCAAAGGATATGTCTCCCTTAAGTTGAAGTGAATCTTAGGTAGATGTCCTAACTTTAAAAGAAACATCTACACTAGCTGTTGGGTAACTATTGTACAAATTTTAAGATGTTTGAAAACTTCAAAGCTATAAGAAGACTCCAAGTTCTTGGAAACTAAGAAAGTATTATCAACATTAAAGTTATCATTATCTATTCTATTCTATTGTACATGTGTACTTAATTTGTCACATCATTTTCTTGGGTGTATGTAATATTTTACTTCATTGTTAGATCATTTGTTCTAATTTTTTTGTGGTACTATGCTTCAAAGTACAAGGACCTATAATTTAGATATATTCTTTCCTTGTTTTCCTTTCTCTTTCATTGTTTCCCTATGAGGTTGATGTGCTTCTTGTGAGAAGGCATCCATATTGAGCTTTTTGGGATCTTGTGGGATTGAGTGGTTTTGCAGCATCATAACACTCTAGAGTAGAGCTCAATTTTGTAAAGGTTGTGAGATCTTTGTAACCATATTCTAAGCTTCTTACAACCTTGTAGGGTTGAGTAGTTTCATAGTGATGAAACACTTTGGAGTGAAGCTCAAAGCTTCTATAGGATTTGGTGTTCTTCAAACCACATTTTGGAAGAAAGAAAATTCAAAGGTATGCAAGAAATCTACCCTTCAAGTGTGGACGTGCCCAAGTTGGGAAACCACATAAAATTTGTTGTGTTCATGTGGTAGGAGCAATGTTTATTGGGAAACTTATTCAACCCCCCTTCTGAGTTCTTAATCCCAAATAGATTGGATCAAGGTAGGTCAACTTCAAGAAACAATCTAATTCAAGGTATCCCTTAATCTATTTACAGATCATATGAAATGATCCATGCAAATCTCTACTCGATTTAGGTTCTACGGTAAACTTAATTTCTCAAAATATGTACAATACCTAGAACCTTCCTTCATTCATGAAATGCAACATCATGTTGGAGGTTATAGAATAATTCATCACTATTTCCTTAGGATTAGTGGAAGATATTATGATCGCTATCTATGTTTGGTCATATTTCCTAATGAACCACATGGATAATTGTAAGGAGGACATTCCTATTGAAAAGGCTTGGCTTAATACAATTAATACCAAGATGTAAATCAGACCTCAAAAATCTCAAAGAAAAATGAATTTGAAAAGTTCAAAAAGAAGTGAGTTCCATGCATCTTATATAGTGACACAGGGTACCATTGCATGCAAAGGATATGGAAAATGAAGAGTACATCCATCACAACATGCAATAAGTGTGCCAAAACATTAAATATTCAAAGGTTCTTCTATGCAGCAATCACAAAGCAGGAAGGTATCCAATGGATGATAATAGATAATAATTCCAAATCAACAATATGCATGGAACTAATGGAGATTCTCACAAATACATATATAAATAACATGGATGGAATGGAGATAATTCATAATAAAATCTCCCAAAAAACTGAAAAAATGGATTAGGAAAAGTTGAAAATTCTTTATGATTTTAAGCAAGAGCTCATTGAACTTAAGGCTTTACCAACAACATTAGAATATGTTTCTTGATAATAGTAAGCTAGTGATCATCAATGCCATTCTCACAAGAGAATAGATTAAGAAGCCACTCAAAGTTGTAAATAAATTGCCAACAACCTTTGTGTGGTCATATGATGAGTTAATAGGAATAGATTTGTAGATATGCTATCACAAAATCTATATAGACTCCTCCATGAAGTCAAGGAAGTAGCCATAGAGGAGATTAAATTCAAAGCATAAGCAAGTTATTAAAGATAAAGTGAAAAAACCTCTTGAGACAACATTCATCTATCCTCTAGTAGGATGTGAATGGGTAATCACACCCATGATTTTTCTTAAAAAACAAGGAAAATGGATTTTAGACTATTAAATATGGCAACATTTTGAGACCATTTTTCACTATCATTTGTGGACTAAGTTCTAAATACAATTGTGGGACACAATTACTATATTTTTTTGGATGGCTATATTGGTTATAACCAAATTCAAATTGAACCAAAAGACCAAGTTAAAATAACTTTTACAAGCTCTTGGGGGATATTTGCTTATAAAAATATGCTCTTTAGCTTTATAATACTTATGCAACCTTCCAACGCCTTGTCTTTAGCATCTTTCAATAACAAATTGGTAGTAGTATGGAAGTCTTCATGGATGACTTCTCCACTTATGGCATCAACTTTGAATAAGCCATGAAGCATTTAGAGCAACTGCTAAAGCACTGTGTGGAGACAAACTTACGGCTTAATTGGCAAAAAAGCCACTTAATGGTCCAAGAGGGCATTATCTTGGGGTACTAAATTTTAGAAAAAAGGATTGAGATAAATCTGTAAAACATAAGAATCATCTAAGGAATCACCAAGAAACTTTAAACTATAAAAGATGTGAGGTCATTCCTTGGCCACATTAGTTACTACAGGTGCTTTATCAAGAATTTCTCCAAAATTTCCAAATCATCAGTGAAACTTACAAAGAAAGATGAAACTTTTGAATGGACTAAGTAATGTAAACAAACATTCTAATAATTAAAGAAACATTTCATGGAAATCCCAATTCTAGGTGCTCTAGATTGATCCATGCCATTCTACATAATGATAGATGCATCTACTATGTGTTGGGAGTGGTGCTTAGATAAATGGATGATTAGAAACATCCATATTACATCCATTGTGCAAGAAAAAGCATTGTGGGTTCACAAGTAAATTACATCATCATTGAGAAGGAGCTCATGGTGATGTATTATTCCTTGGAAAAATTAAGATAATATGTTTTTAATACCAAATTTTTATATGCACTGATCACAGTGCTATCTATTTTATGATGAACAGGCTAGCATTTAGTTCCTATTTCATATAGTGGCTAGTGATTTTGTAGGAATCTAATCCTACCATGATGAATAGGAAAGGGATTAAGAGCATAGTCACTAATCATTTGTCTTAGTTATTGTGGGAAAGCAAAGAGGATGAGGATCCTTTATCTAATCAATTTCTAGATGAACTCTTATTTGGTAAATCCATTGAAGTTTAAGAACCAAGGGTTATCATTTGGTATGATGAGTTCCTCTCCTATCTTCTCACATAAGAGACTCCAACAGAATAGGACAATAAGAAGAAATAATAGTTTCTTTACCAAGTGATGAGTCATCATCGTTCATCTGCATCAATGAGATTCCATCAATGTGATCACATCGACATTAGGTAAGAAGCATTGATGTGTATGCATTAACACACTATCTTATCATGCCTATAAATTCATGCTCACCAGCTACATTTATGGCATTCATTCATTATTTTCTAGCCAAAATCTTGCATTTTTGCTTCCCTAGAGTTAGAATATTTTCTAACTACCTATAGTAGGAGTGAGAAATGTATAGATATGTATTTAAGCACAGATGTACTTGAGCACCTCAGTGTGAATGGCAATAAAGATGAGCTTTCTGCATAAACCTTGGAACATTTGAATTTATCTTAACATTTACCTAATGTATTTATTATTCATGAAATTTACTTTAACATATTTAATTAATTAGTTAATTAATTTCTAATATTTAATGCACATAAATATAACCATCTCCAACATACAATTAACGCTTGGTAATCCCAATAGTGCTTAACACTTGGTAACCTAGTAATGTTTCAACAAGTTCAAGATGTGTATGGTAGATGGGAATGAATGCTTATGTTAGTACTAGTTAAGTATTAGTTAGTTTTTAGATTAATTAAACATTTAATTACTTTATCTTTGGCACTTAGGTAAATTAATGAAAAACATAAAATGATAAAAATCATATGCCTTAGTTACACTTAACCATACCTTTGTACTTCACAAGAAAAACTAAGAAGACAATAATCACATCCATTAGATTCACTACTTAGGCCCAATGTACTTAGATAGCTAAAGTCTATGGAATTTGACCAGATCACTTAGTGAATGATAGTGATTCATATGGTTGGGCATAGGAACTACTCGCTGCTCATCATTAGCACCATTACAGGGGACTTTCCTTAGCTACATGTCCTACCTAGGAGTTAGTGAAAATATATAATGATGTTGTAATGGACCTAAAAAGTTATCATTAAGAAAAATAATAATAACAATAAGAGCACACTATTTTTCATCCAATCTAATATGGCTTCTTCTCATAGGAGATATTTTCCAATGCCATACAAAGATGGATCCAATCAACAAAGGCATGAAGGGTCAAAACCACCAGTGCCCCAACAATGCAAAGTAATCTATACTCATCTTGATGAGTATGTGCTAGACATCACCTTCATCCTACATCAAGATGAATAGATATGATGGAGGGACATGGAGGGCAATATTGTGTGGAAGCCTGAATGATCAGTTCCTATGATGCTACTCCACAATCTCATGAAATTAGAAATAATAGGACTCAATGTTGAATATGTTATGCAGGACCATGACTATTAGGATTATCATCCCATTAAGGCACAATGAAAGAAAGATCAACAACAAGAAGTTCATTATGAGTTGTCAAAGGGAAACTAGTTCACAAACCTCTTATTCTTATTAGGCCAAAAGAAAGGTGAGGATCTCTTCTCTAGCGATTTTCAAAACACTAATTCTTCTTCCCTCTTCTTTGATGAAGGGAGCCCTAACCAAAATTTATAGTCCATTGTAAACAACCCTATTTTGGGTAAAAATAGATCCCATGACCATGGAGGCTCTAAAAGAGGGAGTCAAGGTAGCAAATAGGACAAGCACCACGATATAGATAGACATGGTAAGCATGTCCATGACCTAAGGAGAGGGATTAGTAGGCACCATGTTGGTGATGGCTCTCCTTCCTTTTCATATTTGATGTCATCATCTTCTTCCTTATCCAACTCTAACTAATGTCGTAGAGGATGAGGCCATGATGGAGGTGACTAGTGGGACAAAGATGATCATAGGGTCCATCAGAATAATAGATACTAGGGTTGTTGACAATCATGGATGGCCCACAACTATGGATGAAGGAATAGTAGAAGACATCATAGGCATCATGACCATCACAAGGGTTATGACTATGATGAGCCTTTTCTTACAACAAGGAAGATGCTGAATATTGTAGAGGTCATGAGAATTTCAACGAGGCATGTGAAAGATAGCAAAATTAAATGGTTGGATATGAACAATATCCCCAAGTTTGAAGGGGGATATAACTTAGATCAAGAAAATCATCCTCAATCCTTTCATGATTCCTTTGTCTTACAAAATGTGGAAAATGAATGGCAAAAACTAAACTTGTTCCTCAGGACACTCATTAAAGAAGCCAAAAGCTAGTACTAGTCCTTAGAATCAAAATTAATCAAATGATGAAGTACAATTTATCTCTTCAATGACAAGTATCAAATGTACTCTCGAGTGTATAATCTAAGGAAGAAAATCCAAGGGTGGAGATAAGAAACAAATGAATCCTTGGATGTAGTTATGGTCAGATATTACTGTTTGTTGCATAGATGCCTAGGCCATGTCTTTTCATAATGGGAGCATATCGAGCATATCATAGATGAGTTTAAAATAGAAACAAGGAGAACTCTTAGAATCAATGTCCAAGGAACACTTCTAGAACTAAGGGCCCTTCAAATCCAAAGGGTAATTAAGTAGATGGCCAAAGAAGAAGATGAGTTGAAAAAAAGGAAAAGTGTGGAAGAGTATAAACTAGACCCTTCCATTTGCAAAAGGAAGGTCTACTTTTGTGACAACAAGAAAGATGTTTTTGAGATATCAGCCAAGGTAGAAAAAATATGGATTTCTTTGGACAAAAAATTTCAAGCTAATCTTAGAATCATAGAAGAGTCCAAAGAGAAAGGTATTGATCATGATTAAAGGAGAATGAAAGAAGGTAAACGTGCCCATCAAAGGAATAAGGGTAAATTTGCTCCCATTGAAGAGGTTGTAGAGTTTAAAATAGATTATGATGATGGATGTGACATCTGCAACTTTGAGCATCCTAAGTAATGTTGCCTCATTATGTCACACTTGTAGGAGTTTGGGGTGTATGCACTGAATTCTAGATTGGCAAGAAAGTAAGCACCCAAGAGGTCACTTTATTCTCAAGACAACTATAATTAGTTCCACTAACAACAAGCCTATTATCTAAGTGGAGTTCCATCCTAACCTCATGAGTAGTACCAGTAGTGATGACAACCACAATCATGAGGGATATCACCATGAAGGTAGTAATGTCCTCACAATTAGCCAGATCCCTATAGGTACTATGTTTAGCAACTAATTTCTCCACATGACTCTTCTAGTCATGGACCTTTCCAACACCACTACTATCCTCTTGAATATTATAGAGCTCAATCTCCAAGAGGGAAACCCTAATTTTTATTCTATCCTCCTCATCCTTCTACACTTGTACTACCACCGTCAACTCAATTGCCACTAGCACCATTCATGCAAGGTAAAATTCTTGCCCAACCATAACAAAGAAATTCCACAAAGGTTGTTAACCTATAATTAGCTCGCTAGCCAAATCATTTAAAAAATAAACCCTAAAAAATACCTTTCTTCCAAATTGGTAGTCCTTTTAACCCCTTACAAACACTTATGATTGACGACACTAATTCTCCCTTATCCTTTGCTACATCATTTAAGAACCCTTTAAACCAAACACCTCCCAGAGTGCATGCTATCATTTTGATTCATGCAATCACCGATTGGATAACGGTCAGCCACCTTTCCATGAAAATGTCTACTATTTGGAGTCCCCTAATTTATTTGCAAATCACTATAAATGAGCAACATTTTTATTGAGTGGGAAGTTTAATCCATCACCATTTGTGACCACCATTTTTAGGTGGTCCTCTCTTGCTAATTTTGTGATGGTTCTTGTAGACAACTACAAGGGGGACTTTCCAATCATGGGTAGGGCTTGGTTGAGCACCATAGATGCATAGTTGGGAATTAGAAATATCTTCTTGGAAATTTCCAAGGAAAATGATTTTGGAAAGATATAAAGGAAGCATGTTCCATGCATTGCGTACAATGATACAAGGTTCCACTATATATAGAAATTATAGTCTACAAAAAGTACAACAATCACAACATGCAAGAAGTATGCTGATGTGATAGAAATATAAAGGTGCTTGTACACAGTAGCCAAAAAATAGTAAGATATCCTATGGCTCATAGCTAATCTTGATAGTAGCTCAACTATCTACATGAAATAAACTAAGGGCCTTATCAGTGCCTGCATTGTAGGCATGGACAATATGGAGGAAATCCATCACCATCTCTCAAATGAACATGATGACACCAATTGGAAAAAGTTGTAGATCCCTGAAATTTTTAAATATGAGCTCCTTGATTTGAAAGCTCTTCCAACTAGAATGAAGTATGCTTTTCTAAAAAATGACAAGCCAATAATTTTCAATACCAACCTTGTTCTAGCATAAAAAGGGAAACTATTGGAGATTGTCAACAAATGTCAAATAGCCTTTGGTTGATCACATCTTGAACTCACTAAAATTGATCCTAGGATATGCTAGCACCACATCTACATGGATCCTTCCATGAAGCTAAAAATACAACTACAACAGCAATTAAGTCTTAAACTAAAGCAGATCGTGAAAGTGGAGATTGAAAAACTCCTTAAGGAAGGCTTGATCTATCCTATTAATAATAGAAAATGGGTTATCCTAATTGTGATAGTACCAAATAAAGTTGAAAAATGGAGGGTCTACATCAATTCAAGGCTATTTAACATGGAAACATGCAAGGATCACTTTCTATTACCATTTGTGGACTAGGTGTTGGATACCATTTTTGGGCATTACTACAACAACTTTTTGGATGATTGATGAAGTGTATCTTGTCTAGCTTCCATTGTCAGATATCTGATATCAGAGCCCTAATATCAAATACCCAATATTGAGGCCCAAGAAGTGATGTTGGATATTCGATATTATGGAATGTCTTATAGCCTATAAATATAACACTTGGGCACATGGTTTGGGCATTCTTTTGTCAATAGAGTAGCCAAAATCTTCTAATTTTATTCTATATTCTTAGAAACTAGTTAGTGAGTGCCTATAGTATGGATCTAAGTCTATTGTACAACATCTTATTCAAGTGGTAATGTACCTAGATACATTCCATGAATGGTACTTTGACTTAGATTAGGTTTACTTTCCATGCAATTTACTTTTCATGTACTTAGTTAATGTTTATGTTTCCATGCATATTAATGAACTGGTAGAATAAGCATGATCAATTTTTAGCATAAACACATATTTTCTTAGTAATCCCAATAGTGTTATTTCTTGGTTCACCCAGTAGAATAGTGCTTGGTAATCCCAATAGTAGATACATGGGTCCAAGA
The DNA here is from genome assembly GCA_015680685.1 of Gnetum montanum. Taxonomy (NCBI): domain Eukaryota; kingdom Viridiplantae; phylum Streptophyta; class Gnetopsida; order Gnetales; family Gnetaceae; genus Gnetum; species Gnetum montanum. The sequence goes on along the minus strand of MNCI01038085.1, from coordinate 331,842 downwards.
CGTGTACAACAAGATGGGAATAAACACTCATCACTTGTAGGCTAGTTTAGAATTTACTTTCCATTATTAATTAGTTTAAATAATTTATTTCTTTATTATTGTTAGGAGTAGCATAAGGCCAAATCAACATCAAGAATCATATGCCTCACTTTGGACTAAACCATATGTGACAAAGCTACCACTAGTCCAAGTGGTAAGAAATTGAACTATAATTAAGACATAATGATCTAGATGCCACAACTATCACATCCACAAAATTCAACTGGACCATGCATGAATGCTTGTGATTCATATGGTTGGGCATAGGGGTAATCTCACTGCTCATCGTTGGTGCCATTGCTAGGGATGGTGCTAGTTATCTAGATTAGTTATATTATACATGATCACTATAAATGCATTAATGATTTTTCTTTCAAGAAATATCAAATCATACACATCATAAACTAACAATGATGTCTCTTTCACATGGAAGTGATAATGCATCATATGAAAAGAACGTACATTGAAGAACTATTGAAATACATATTGAAAAAAATTGGAGTAACCAACCTCATGTAAGGGTTTCATATGTTCATAACCACCTTGATTACACTTAAGCACTATAGTCACATAAGGTAGATAATCATCAAGAAGATGAAGTAAGTCCTAGACCAAGGGAGGCCTCAAGGCCTAGCACCTCAAAACCTACAAAAGATAAATCAAAGGATCAATGGGAGAACTATAGAAGCCATGGTGATTCTCCTAGCTCCTCATCTTTCTCTTCCTCTTTAATATCTAATTTTAACAAAGATGAATGTAAGTATAAAGATAAAGCTCCACTATGTGGTTGAAATAAGAATAGAAATTGAAACCAAGGGCAAAGTCAAAGACATTAAAATGCACATAGACAAAATCATCACAATTAGATAAATAGAAATAGAACTTTTCACCATGATGTGTCTAATGACAATGAATCCTTGTTGGCCATTAAGAGCATGCCATAGATTATAGAGGTAGTTAAAATATCCCATAGGCACTGGAAGGAAAATTGCATCAAAAGGCTTAATATGAATAACATCCCTAAATTTGTGGGAGGCTATAATTCTAATTCAAAATATCATTTAAAAGCCTTCCATAATGTCTGCATCTTAAAAAGCATTGAAAGTAGGTGGAAAAAACTTATGCTCTTCCCAAGGACACTAGTAGACAAAGATGAAGTGTGATATAGATCATTGAAACCAAATTCAATCCATCAATGGTCCACAATGCTTAAACTCTTCAATGAAAAATACCAAGCTTATGCAAGGGTATCCAACCTAAGGAAACAAATCCAAGGATGGAAAAAAGAATAACATGAACCCTTGGATATGTTCCTAAATAGATACTATTCTCTAATATATAGGTGTCTAGGCCATGGTTTCTCTCAAGAAGAGCAACTTTTCCATATCATAGATGTGCTTCAGAGTTAAATGGGAGAGACCCTTGGGAGATATGCTCAAGGTCAATTATATGAACTAAGAAACCATCATATCCAAAGGCTAATCAAGCATGTGGCACAAAAAATAAGAGAGCTATGTAAACAAGAGAATGTTGAGGAATATCACTGGGATCTAACTCTTCAAAATAAGAGGATCCATATCTATGATGAGGAAAAAAGGTAACTATCGATAAGGAGATTTTACAACAAATCTTGCCAATATAAAAGTCTATCAATGAGCTTGAAGTAAGACTAGATAAGATGTGGGAGTTGATGAATGATAAATTTACAAATTACATGAAAATTGTAGAGGAGAAAGTAATGAAAAATGAATTAAGTAATTGAAATAAGAGAAGGAAAAGAACCAAAAAGTAGGTAGGAACACTTATCAACAAAAAGAAAAAATAGTTGTAGTAGAAGAGGCCATAGACTCAAGCACAAAAGAGGATGATGGATGTCACATCTACCTATATGATCATCCAAAGATCTATTACCTAGTTATGTTACATCTACGTGAGTATTGGGCTTTTGCTTTGAATCCCAAGTTTGTACAAAAGAAAATAACAAGGAAATTATCTTACTCACAAGGTAATTATAAAAAATCCTACAACCAACTATACTATCCTCGTGGGACTTCTTATCAACCTCAAAACTACTATCAAATGCAATGGGAAAACCCATCGTCATGGGGAAGGCCATCATCAAACCAGCACTACCCTTACTTCTAATTGGACCCATATGGATATTATGTTCAACAACCTATTTACTTGATTGGTTCATCTTCCTCTACCTCAAAGCACTACTATCACTCTTTTGAGTATCATCAACCTACAACATCTTCTAAAATATCAACACCTCATGCCTCTCATCCTTCATCATATGCTCAATATTATCAAAATTCCATTCACCATATGTCACTTCCAACAACAAAATAAGGTTTGGCACCACAACATCAATGAAAGAATGCCACTTGTGCTCTAAACATACATGGAAATGATAATGCTAGTAGATCTCAACCTCAACCTCAAAAACATCCTTTCTTTAGGATAGTTCTCATGCACAAGCATAAAACACATTGACCTACTAGCACATCAAAACCAACATAAGTCTAATATGGTGCAACATCCTTCCTTGCTAGAACAATGTCTCCTAATGATATGTAAAAGCGAACAATCATCATCACTCCAACACATGACAAAAATGATGAACACATCATTGTGGAAAGACAGAAACCTCCTTGCATCACTAATAAGGATAAAGAATGTAGTTGTGGGCCAAAAATTCAAAATATTAACACAACCTACAACAAAGCTAAGGAAAAAGTGAGTGAGTAAAAACCAGTCTACGTAGTAGCCACTAAACCAGAAGATACCCAGTGGCTTGAAAATGACCATATAAAACTATTTCAAAGATGCATAAAAGCAACTAATCCACTTATTAGTTATAGACTTAAGAAAAAGAACCAAACAAAGGACATAGACATCAATATCTTATACTTTGATTATACACCAGAAGAGGATATTAAACATGGAGACCCAAGAATTAAAATAGAAAATCAAGACGAAGAAGCAAACATGTCTAAATTCCCTAAAATAGAAATACCTTCAATTCCAAATGAAGATACATCTCCAAATGATCCAAATGATACTATCATCAATGTTAGATGTACTACCACATGATTAATTAAATTAGTAATGGCGATAGATGCAAAACTGGTGGTGTATAACTAGGGGATTATGCAACCCATCTCCCAAATGTGCAACTATAAAATTAGTTATGGGGGAGATGCTCCATCATGGTTCAACAACTAATAAGTATTTTCCATTTTTTTTATTTTGCAATTTTATATCACTTTCCTATTTCTTCAAAAAAAAATTGATTCTTAATATGTTTTCCATTTCTTAGTATTTTTATTTTCTTTATATTTTTATCTTTTCTTAAGTAATTTTATTTATGTTTTATGAATGTTCTTTCAATTCTTCTATTAGTAATATTTCCAATCATGATGTAGAAGTCAACACTATGTGTTGGTTTTTTGTGCTATGCTATCAAGATAATTAGGTAAGTAATTGTGTAAAGCACTAAGACCACCTCATCTATACCTCTAGTTCCTTTAATAAAAGGTCTTTTTCATGGAAAAAATTTGGTTGTTCTTTCATGAAACTAAATTAATCAATGGTCCTTGTTTCTTGAAGAAAGAGGAAACAACCAAGTCGAAATATTTAGGGTGTGACCTTAAGGGGATTTGTTGCGTTCTCTTCTTGACTTCCTTCATGTGATTTATGACTCCTTTAGGAATGTATCATCACTCCTTAATCAACCAATAAATAAGAAACTATGTATTTGCATGGTGTGATTCCCATTTCAAAAAAATTTTAAAATCCAAAAGAAAGAAGAAAAAATAACAAAAAAATCAAAAAATCCAATAGAAGAAGAAGAAGAAGAAAATAAATAAAAATGAGAATTTAAAACACACCCCTTAGATACAATAATAAGCTATAAGCACTAGTTATGGAGCTAGAAAGATATGTTACTCATGCCTAAAGGCATCCTTTTAACGAAGACCCTTCCTTCCTTCTTCTCTTTCCTTCCCTTTTTGAAGTGATGATTGTTCTTTGAGGTGGTTATGGACTCATGGTCATTGGTAGGAAGGAACACATCAATGTGAGGTCACTGTTCATGGTATGGACTTGGTTTGAACTTGAATGAATAGGTATAATAATCATTTTAATCACATTTTTTACAAGAACCTGTTGTGGATATAGTCAAGTATCTTACATCTCAATCTCTGCAATCCCTTATGATGAAGCATCCAATGGATAGTGTTGACTGGGCTGTGTTGACGAAGCCTCGTCAATGCAACCACATCAATGTAATCCCATCAATGCATCTTTCCATGCATTGATGTGGCCTCGTCAACACAGAGTTCATTTTTTGCTATAAATATGCATGCACCCACCACATTTAGACATCTTATGTTCAAGTTGTAGTAAAGCTCTTGCAATTTATTTCCATAGGAGTTAGACTATTGTCCCAAGTGCATGCCCACAGTGTGATGCTTGTAATTGTATAGAACCTTTATTTTAGTGTGACATACATGGACACACACATGATCGGCAATAAATATCAAGATTACTCCATCATTGTAGCATTCACTTAGTTTTAATTATTTAATTGTTATTGTTAATTATTATTGTTATTTATTATTTTCTTAGTTAATATTTTTTTACCATCATTTACTATTCCTGTTGTTAAATATGAAATGAGTATGACTTAATCACAAACATTGAAGTGTAACTACTTGGTAACCCAGTAGCATATCTAGGAACGCTCATGTGATATATGCTTGGTAACCTCAGAAGTAGTACGCAAGGTCCAAGATGTATATGGATGATTAAGGATGAATGCTCATCGTACTTAGGCTAGCTTAGATTTTCTTCTCCCACTCCCTATTAACTAAAACAAAGTTATTTTCCATTGCCTTTAGGAGTAGCACTAGTTTAGGCCTGCATCATAAAGCAAATACTAGTCCAAGTGGGAAGACAGTGAAGTATGATCAATGTGTAACGTTCTAGATGTACTAACTAAAATCATTGGTGTAAGGCTGGAAGGAAAAAATAAACACCAAGGGATCACCAGGCGGGTACAGCTAACCCTGACTTCATGTGAGGGCAAGCTAGAAAATAAAAAAATGAAGGCAGAGTGCCTTGGATGGTCTATAAGAAAATCAACAAAGGACTTCCCTGAACATAAGCTATGGCTTGCACTAGGGTTACCGTAACTGAATGTTCGAAATGTAAAAAATGATGCACAAAATGCAAACAAAGCGTATAGAAAACTGATATTGTAAACAAAGTGTAAAATAAATTTAAAGTAGGGTAAACAATATAATGGCCAGCAAAATGAATTGTATTGTATTTCCTAGAAAGGGTATGCACCATTCAAAGCATAGCTGCATGTGTAGATGGAAAGTCAAGCACCAAGCCCTGGGGAGATGCGTTTCAGAAGTGCTTACAATTTAGAGCGTAAGAGCTTGGTAAGGTCATAAATGATGAAAATTTACAATGAAAATGAAATGTACAACATAGATCAGCTCCGGCTCACTTGAGACTTGTCAATCCTTGAATTGACTACTATAGGATGTCGATTTGAGTGATTTTATGGCTGTTTGAGGCATCTTTGTTTCACCAAAGTTTCCAGCATGAGTTGATTTTGTCTTGATGTGTCCTCAATGTGTGTTCGGCATGCTTTTGACTAGGCGTGACCAGTACTCACGTTGCCGACATGACCTTAGCGTGAGTGAGCAAAAAATGACATATTTCACACCAAATTTTGATTTTTCAAGCTTGGTTCTTGAGTATAGCAATTGCCTAACTGTGGTTGACCTTGAGAATGACCTTCAAGTCAAAATTTAAGCCTAAATATATCCTATTTTAGACCATTTTGGTAGCTCATGTTGGACTCATGTTGCCAACATAAGTGCAGTGTGACCACAGCGTGAGTTGCAAAAACTTGCAATTTTGGGCCTAAAATCTAGAATTTTGAAGGATGGAACTTGAAATTGACATAAATGAACCCTAAGGATGACTTTCACCTTGGAATCAAGTTATTTCAACTCAATTTTTGGGGCTTTCAGAGTTTCTCACAGTACACTCACGCTACGAGCATGACCTCAATGTGAGCGACAGTGTGAGTATGAAAATGTGAATAATTTGTCTCAAAACTTGAATCCTCGAATGCTGAAAATTGGAGTGGACATCAGTGGCACTTGAGGATGGCTTGCACCCTCAAATTTGGACAAGTTTTTACTTGATTTTGAAGTTGTTGATGTCACTCACGTTGACAGCATGAGTTCCATGTCTTAGTCAAATCTAGACATGGAAAGTGCATTCTTTGGAGAAATGATAATTTTGCAGAGTGTTTACGAGAGCCTGTTGTAAATAGCCAAAGCCACATGATGATGTGTAACATGATCATTTGAGACATGAGGGTAACTATTTTTCTAAGATAATTACCTTCTCGCTTGGGGCTTGTATGAGAAGAGCCAATGATCTTTGGTCTATGATGTCAACGGGGTCATGAAGACCTTTTCTGTGCATTTTTCTCTTGATATTTTTCTTCTTTTTCTTTTTTTCTTGTTTTTTTCTTCTTCTCCTTTTGTTTTTATTTATGGAAGAGCTTGTTTTCAGTGCTATGCTCGTGCTTGTGTGCTTGCATTTGTATCATGTGTCGTGTATTGTGTATTGCGTTGCAACTGCTCAAAAAATCATAGTGTGCAATAATGTATCAAGAGCTTTGGAGTGAGTAGAATGTATCAAGGGAGTATAATTGAATAAGATAAGGAAATTATAATGGAGAATAGAGAATGTATCAGGAGTGGGGAATGTACTTATGAACGGATTGATTAACCTAGTTGCGGGCATTAGGAAGAATGTGATACCTCATCGTCATGATGAAGTGCATCTATGCACGAATGCCTCAGGCGTGTCATCCTACAAATACAACTCTAAGAGAACAAGAAAACCAAAAATTCTTTTGTTAGCTAAGCAATTTAAACTTAAAAATAGCTGGGGAGATGGAGCCGCCATGTGCAATTTCAAAGCAGACAGAATCATGAACAGCATCAGCTTCATCAAGGTCCATGAGATAAATTATGCAGCAAGTTTTTTGTGGAGCAAGTAAAACCAATTGTAGCAACCTATATTTTTAAGTTTTGTCTAGTCATTGATGATGTTGCAAGTTTATAGTCTTATCAGACTATTGTGGATTAGTTTCACGTCATAACCCTTTGGACGATGTTAGTTTAGCATCGTAGCAGACGATGCATTACTAGTTTATAGTCGTAGTGGACTATGAAGAGGCAAACTAGTTTATAGTCTTAGTGGACTCTGCATGCTAGTTTTATGTCATGGTGGATAAATATGGCTATTTATTGTCATACCAGATAGAGCTTTGTGGTGTCAGTTTTGAGTCATGGCCCTAGGACAGTTCTATGGTATCAGTTTTAGGTCGTGATGCCAAGACCATTCTGTGGTATCATTTTTAGGTCATGATTCCAAGACCATTCTGTGGTATCAGTTTTAGGTCATGATGCTAGGACCGTTATGTACCTTAGGTTGATTAGGTATAGTACCATTTCAGGTATAGGTGATTTGTGGGATTAGCAAACTCGTTCCCATTCATGTCAGCAAGTTTGAATGTTTCATTATTGTACACCTTGGTGACAAAGTAAGGCCCTTTCTAGTTGGCTGAGACTTTATCTGGGTGTTCATGGATGGCCTTAAGGACTAAGTTTCCTTCTTTAATTAGGAATTTATGCAGATCATATTTATGCCATTTCCATTGTTGTTTCTGGTACCACTCAATCTGATCAAGCGTTCACACACGTTCCTCCTCCACCGATTCAAGGTCAGCAATGTGCATCTCATTTCTTTAGCTTTCATCGATGAGGCCTGAGAGAGATATCCGTAATGAGGGGACCTGTAACTCCAAAGGTAAAATGGGTTTAGATCCATATACAAGACTATATGGAGTTTTACCTGTAGATGTTCGATGTGTCTTTCTGTATGCCCATAATGCATAGATTAGTTGTTCATGCCATCACCTCTTTCTTTGATTTAACATCTTTTTGAGCACCATGATGACAGTTTTGTTTGTTGCCTCTACTTGACCATTGCTCTGTGGGTAGTAAGGTGATGAGAATGCATGTTTAATACCCAAGCTTTCACAAAAGCTTTTAGTATATACACTGCTAAACTGTAGCCCATTGTCAGTAACAATGGTCATTGGAATACCAAAATGGGTTATGATGTTCTCTATTATGAAATTGAAAATATGTTTTGAAGTGGTCTTTCAAAGGGGAATAGATTCTACCCATTTTGTAAAGTATTTAGTTGTAGTGATAATGAAGCTATGTCCTATGGAGGATGACGACGTTATTGTTCTAATTAAGTCTAATCCCCATCTTTGGAATGGCCATGTGATTTATGTTGTATGCAATTTGTTAGGTGGTACATGTATTAGGTTACTATGCCTTTGGCAAATGTTGCATGTCCTAATCTTGGATAAGAAATCGTACTCCATGTGTGGCTAGTAGTAGCCCAAGCACGTAATTTTCATAGCCATTGGGTGCTATGTTCCCTCCACAAAGTCCTTCATGGACTTGTTCTACATTTTCTTGACTATTGATGCTATTAATGTAGATCAACTTAATGCCTTCATAGGATTTATGACACAAGGTGTATCCTATTAATGCATATTTTCGAGAGCATTTTTGCACTGCGTCATTTTGAGCGTTTGTCAAATGTTATGGAGGTTCGCCTTGTAGAAGGTACTCTTTTATGTCATCGTACCATTCTATTGCATGTGTTGTGCTAATAGATGCTATAGGGATTTCATCAAGAGCATCGGTTATAGGTTCGACACAATTTGTTATGGAGCTGGGATTTCATCGAGAGCATTGGCAATAGTGTTTTCTCTTCTAGGGACATGTTGTATATCCACGTCTACTAATTGCTTCAGCAGATATTTGGTCAAATCATACTATGGTTGTAAATGGAGGGCCTTACATGCATAAACTTCTGTGAATTGACTAATGACTAACTATGAATCACCTCGAACTAACAACCGTGTGATTCCTGAAGTCAATGCTACTTGAAGACCTCTAAAAAGACCTTTATATTCGACCACGTTATTGGTATAGGGAAAAGTTAATTGATCGGCAAAGCGTTGGATTTCTCTAGAGGGGTATGTTAAAATGGCTATAGCACTTCCTCCTTGGAAAGTTGAAGCTTCATCAAAATAAAGGATCGCTTCATAGTTATCAGGAATGGTGTCTATACTGCTAACATTCTGATTGGGGAATTCAGGATTTCTCATTGCTTGATCATGTGTTGGCAAGACAATTAATTGTGTGACTATTTCTTGACCTTTTGTGGAAGATTGAGCAACATAGTGTAAGTAAAACTCTGCAATCATTGCTTTCTACCTAGCTATTCCACTTGACTCATAGATGTTGTTAGTGATGACGCAGAGTACATTATTCTTACAAATGATGTAGACTTTATTACAGAAGAGATAATGCTGCCATTTCTTCAAGGAGAAGACAAGGTCAAGGCATGATTTCTCTACATCATTGTATCGTTGTTCATAGTCAATTAAAGTGTGTCTTAGGTAATATACAAGGATCTTTTCATGGTAATATACATTTTCATGGATGCAGCGGTAGTTATGGCAGTTTTAGGCCATACTAAGCGAGTGATATTCATGTTAACTTGTCATTTTGAATGAGTGTATGCAACATTTTTTAAAAAATTTTCATACAAAAAATAAGTTTACGAGGCCTTAAAATTTTATGGATTTTTAAATGTTTATATATATATGTATATTCTTTTCATATTAATTTTAACATTTCATCCCTTCCTTTACATAATAATAACTTCCTTTTTTTTAGGGCCTCATCTCCAGAGGCTAGAATAATGAGGAATACTAGGTCAACATGAAATAAAGATGACATAAACAAAAACAAAATTTAAACATGGTAAATTTAAGAAAATAAAATAGACTAAATTAAATTAGGAATGAATATTTGGGGTCTAAAAGAGGGTTTTGTGCTAGCGTGAGTTCTTGGCTTTGGATTGTAGCATGAGCTAAAGAGTGTAGTGTGAGCTATAGCATCAGCGTCAACGTGAGCTACAGTGTGAGCTATAGGGTAGCCATGAAGGGCAAAGGGAAGAGGTAAGCAAATTTGACGTTTGTGGAGGAGAGTGAAGAACTACTCCAGCGTCTCCCCCAAGCCAAGATTCCAGCATGGGATGGAGCTCTACACAAGTAGATTTCTTTTCCTCTTGTTTTTCTTATTTCCAGTATTTGTAAACAGTGTTAGCTAGGGAAGAATTTCTATGGTCACGATTTTGGATCATTTCACAATTCAGGGCTTGTTTGTGACCTAACGTATTTGGTTTTCATGGCATCAACGTGAGTACCCAGAGCGTTGCAGGGCATAAATGGAGAAAGTTGGATTTTCTTGCATTTTGTTCATTGGACGAGCACATTGTGAGTGTTAGGGATATCTTGGGCTGCATGAGCCTTTTCCAAGGAAGTGTGAGCTGTGTTGATGGGGGGGGTCTATTTTTTTTGAGTCAGCATGAGCTACGTTGTTGGGGATGCTTGGTTTTCTCTGGCAGTGTGACCTCTCTATGGTAGCATGACTGTGTCATAGGGAGGCTTCATTTTCTCTGGCAGCGTGACCTCTGTAGGGTAGCATGACTATTAGACGGAGCTCCAACATGAGTGAAGACCAAGGCAAGCCAACATGAGTGGTTTAGGGCATGAGTGCCCAGGGAAACTGCCAAGGCATTTTCCAAGTACTTGTGTTGTAGGGCACCCATGGAAAGCTGTAGTGTGAGTGCCATGAGTGCAAGCTAGGAAGGGCTAGTGTGAGTGCAGTCTAGGAAGGCTAGCATGAGTGTGGGTCAAGAAAGGCCAGCATGAGCTTTAGGCCAAGAAGGCCAGCGTGAGCCTTTTATGGGGGTGTTTTTGCAATGCATGTCACCTTAGGGCAGCATGATTGCCAGGGCTTCTTGGGTAGCGTGAGCTATAAGATTTCTTGGGTAGTCTGATTTAACCAAGGAAAACTTAGCATGAGTGCCTGGCAGATAGGCACAGTGTGAGTTCCCACAAGAAATCCCAACATGAGTGCTTGGGAGACAGGCACAACGTGAATTTCCACAGGAAGCTGCAACATGAGTGAACCAAAGAAATCCTAGTGTGAGTGCCTGGGATTAGGCACAACGTGAGTTTCCATAGGAAGTTGTAGCATGAGTTCCTAGGAATGTGAAGATGTGAATTTTCACTGAGATGTTTATCATTTTCTGGTTTTATGTGTACATTGTTAATTCTTTTCTTGGAGTAGATAATTTAAGTATGTTTCTATGTTTTTCTAAATTTAAGTTGAATTTGTGAATTGAAACACCGTGAAAATTACGAGTCGGCCTCAGGCAAAGATTCGCAATTCCAGCAAAAACGCGCATCAGATTGGTTCAAAGGATGGGTTTACGCTCTATTACACACGGCAGCGTAATGAGCATAATAAGCTTCAAGACAGTCGTAGGTAGAGTTCAGAGAAGCACAACAGGTTGGCACTTTTTCTTGCAGTACATGGATAACTTGTCTTTACGCTCGTTACGCGGCGGTGCGTACCATGGCGTATGTTATCAAGTTGTACATTGCTTATACATTTCATTACGCCCAGCTGCGTAGTGAGCGTAACTTATACAGTGTTTACGCTTCACTACGCGCAGCTACGTAGTGAGCGTAACTTATACATTGTTTACGCTTCATCACGCGCAGCTGCGTAGCGAGCATAAACCACGCATTATTTACACATTCATTACGCACGGTTGCGTAGCGAGCGTAAGTTGCACACTATCCATGCTTTGTTACGCACAGTCGCGTAGTGAGCGTAAAACAATTTTGAGGTTATGGCTTTTACTCCAGATTACGCTCATACACGCAACGCAACGCGAATGAGCGTAATACAGCCTGAATGCAGCCTAAAGTACGCTCAGCATGTGCCTACTCTTCACACGCACAACACGCAAACAAGCATGTTGTGCGTAGTCACAGTCTGACTTGAAAGGTTATGCCAACAGGGCCCGTAATATCCGGAACCCACATCATCAGGGTTGCGTCTTTTCCACAAAGCGTCGCGACCTATAAATACCCCAGTCGACAAAGACACGGGGGTTGGAAAATCATAGAAGAAAATAGCATATTTCTGAGCACCAGAGCACTTAGCACTTTGGAGCAGAGATACAGAGAACAGCGCTTTGGCAATCGTGGACATCATCATCTTACAGCCGAAGCAGAGTACAGTTCAAATTGAGAACCG
>MNCI01038085.1:248785-319393 GCA_015680685.1 Gnetum montanum | reverse complement strand
ATCCTATAATCGGGGATTCCCCAGTGTAATTTCTCATATGAAATATACATTTGTAAGTCAAAGCGCAGATCTTGAAGTTTCGAGCTTCTTATGTCAACCTCTTTTTATCATGTTTAGCATTATCACCGTTGCAATCCAACTACATCGTTTTCCCCTTGTTTTACCACTCTTCGAAACAAATCGCTTTCTCTCCATGTAATTCTCACCATTTTACTGAACCGTAAGTCCCTGTCTGATCGACAAGACCGTTCAGGGCGTCGTGGATTCGTTTTTCCAGCATAGCCCTTGCGCGGATCCGTGGCTAAAACTGTGTACGCTGGAATCTTGATCGGTATTTCCAGCTACCGACGTTTTTTGTCGTTACATGAATGTTCATGTTTTCACACTTAAGTATTTATTTTACGTTGCCTGCAATAAGCTTTTGTGTGAGAGATTTTGATGTACCCTAGCAAGCGTTAAGTACACCAAATAAACATTGGTGTCCTTGTCTCATGTGGTGACATTATGTATTTGAATGTTATTTATGTGAGTTTTATGTGATTTCACTATTGTTAGCACTTAGACTCTTTACTTACCTAATGTTTTGGCTATATGCAGGGGACCTAAATCTTCTCTCCTTGTGATTAAGCTCGTTGGTGTACTTGCTTGGTTTGGCCCCTTTGGACCAAACATACCTCCTTATGACATGCACATTGGGCTGCATGTGATATGGTTCTATCCTAGTGTTAGTTCATTCTTGTCATTCATCCTGCAAAATTTTAGTGTGGTTATATGGTCTCACCTAAGTGAACAGTTGGCTTGTGATATCATTGAGACAATGTTGCCCAGGTCTACATAAGACATGCTTTCCTTTGTTACTAATATAGATGAGGGAATTTTTTTAGTTGAGGGAGGCCCTCCCAAGGGTCCTAGATCTACTCGTCCCTTGACTCGTGTGTGGGAGCTACCTACTTGTAGTCATTATAACAGCAGCAACACACTGTTCCTAGCCTTATGTATGCACACTCTATTCCAGAACCCACCTGGGACAGTGTATAGAGTGAATGCTCTTTTGTGTTTTACTTTAATTTTTGATTCCTTTAAAAATTATATCACTATCTATACATTAATGTTGTTTTTTCCATGCAGGCCTCGTTTTGACAAGAATGGGATGTGCGATGATGATGGTGCACTTGCCTTAGTGCGCACAATGTTGGAGGCATTTATGGTGGATCCCATTCTTCGTGCTACAGTACTACACTAAACAAAAGTTGCTATTGTTGATTATCATAGCCAATTCTCAAGGGCTTTTGAGTGCTACCAAGTTCACGGTTGGCTGCATGAGGATTGGTTTTCTAAAGGGCCAATTTTTCCTCAAAGCATTGATCCTGCACCTAACGTGCCTATGCCATTCACTAATGGTAAATGACCACATCTAGACTTCATTTTCTTTTTTTGGTATATCATCATGTACTATGTTTTTAACCTTTCACTCTATGTTTTCTTTTTATGGCAACCATCTCCTTTGATGAAGTTACCATTATAACAGGGTGTACCGAGGCCACCCTTTTTATGAAATATGGGGAGGTAGAGCAATCACAAAAATGGTTGTAGAAAAAAGCTCCTAAGTTGGTCATCAGCCGTCTTACCCAAGAAGGTCTGATGGACTTGTTCACTTCTTTGACTCCTAGTGTTCCAGCTACTGAGATGATCACCATTGTTGATTCTTTCATGATGATGCTTCCCATTTCAACATGCAAGTTTGAGAAGTCAAGGTATCTTTCCACCTGACCACTGAGTTTCTTTTTGATCTTTTTGGCATGCCCATGGATGGTGCCAGGGTGATCATAGAGAAAGCAACTAAAGAAGGCTAGGTCATAAGAGAGCTCGAGGAGTGGTTAGGCATGTCTTGGGGTCCTAAAGGCTTTACCATACGAGATGATACCCGATCAATGGAAATGAACTTCTTGTATCCTCTCTTCTAGGCACGGGCATTCCCTAAATCTCTTTCTCAAGGAAGAAACCTTAGGATCAAGTCTGCATATCTCATATGTGCAATTTTAGAGATAGGTATGTGCTATAACTGGGCATAATTTCTTGGATCTAGTTTTCGTGGAGAGATTGTTAGGTTACGTTCAAACATCCACGCAAAATCCCATTTCAAATTTTCTTTCTTCGTAGGGTACCTACGTAGGTTTGATAAGTTCCTATTAGTTTATGGTGATAACCGTTATATATTGAGGGATCGTTCACAGTTGTCCTACCCCTAGATTTGTCATTTTTTTAGCACCACTAGATCTGAAGACCCACCGAAACGCATCGACAAATCAGTGTGTATCACTACTAGAGGTGTAGCTAGTCCTTCCCATTTTTCCTATGATAGATTGGGATTGGAACTACCTATACTACCCATATCTATTAAAAGGGCTGAATGACTGATTCGTGAGATTGTTAGAAAGTCTAAGGAAAAGGTAAAGAAGAATGAACGTCCAAGGGAGCCTACTCTAGAGATGAGACCACCAAGAGCGAAAAAAATCTACTTTTTACTGTGAGTAGAAAGTAAGTATTTTATTTTATTGTTATATATTTACTTTCTTGTTTATTGTTTTGGCTTATATGTTATTGAACGTACATATATGTTATGTCATACTAACTCTAGGATCCTGGTGTTATTCAAAGGAAAGTCCTAAGAGGGAGAGAGAGGCCTTGGCCGCGATGATTGAACCAGAAGTGGTGGTCATAGGATGAGAGGAAGAAGGAAAAGAAAGGAAAGAAAAAATTGAGGAACCTCCCACTCTAAAAGAGGAAGATGTGACAAGCATCATGGGGATGAAGCTTGTGGAGGCCTTGGATGCACTTAGGCATTCAAGTGATGAAAGAGGTTTCTTCAATGATTTCTTTGATGGATCTTTGCAACTTGGTAATCTACCCAAGATGATTAGCAAAGGGCTTTTTGGTATGCTCCTTTTAGCTCAATCCATATTTTTTGTACTTTTACATTTTATGAGTAATTTTTTTTTTTGATTATCTTGATTCCCCTTAGCATCAGAGGTAGATGCTAAGATTTTGGAGACACATACATCCTGGGTAGAGATATTAGAATCACAAGTTTCAATTGAGGTGACCTCCCCTACTTGTCCCACATCAACTAACCAACTAAGTCCATGGCTTGAGATGCTTAGTAAAATGGACTTTGTCATAGGCATCGTTAATGATGTGGTCTCTCACCTACAACAAGCTCACCCAGAACTAGGTATGTGTATATTATGTATTATACTAAGTATCTGGGTTTATTGTGTTTCTTTATGTTCAATTTTTTTATTATAAATGATTCATGTGTGTGGTGCTTACATTTGTAGGCACTAAGCTCCAGTGGGATCCTTCTAAGACTACTCATATTGATTCCCTCCCCAAATTTCTAGGGAATATTGAGCAAATCCCTAGAAATTCCTATGATGCAGTTTTTGGTTGCATCATAGAGAATGCTAAGTTGCTTTGGACTTGTAGGCATTTACTTGAGTATCTATGGGATGAGGTGCATTCATTGAAGGAAGTACTAGTAAAGGAAAGAGAGGAGAAGAGGGATCTCTAATCCCATTATGGTTTTGCTATTGCTAGGCTGTATAGTGATAGTACCTAGCACACATCTGAAATCACCTATGCATGTTACTGGATGGTTTTGAACAACAAAGTGCAGGTGAAACAAGATTCAGTAGAACAAAGGGCACAGGTGGATTTGCTGAATAGGAACTGCCATGATTGGAAATCCTTTGTTGCTAAAGTACAGAAGTGGGGTCATGACCAAAAAGATCACAAGCATCAATACAAGAAATGGTTAAAGGAAGAGTCAGTTGAGCATCGTCAGATGGAAATGTTCATCAATGGGCTAGGCTTGTGTCCTACTTATGATAGGTTTGCCAAGTACATTGAGGTGGAAGGATCTCCCAAGAGAACCATTACCACCACCTCCGAGAAGGCTTCGACAGGTATGTTCTCTCTTGAGCGCCCTACCTGGACTTCAGTGGATGAGGGTAAAACCTTGGTTGCTATTGATCTTGCCCTAGAAGAGGATTGGGAAAATGTTCCTGAGGAGGAGATTCTACAACATTTGGGGGCCATCTTAAGGCCTTCCTCACTTGTGAGTGTTTTATTATGGATTATTAGTGTTAGGCCATAGTGGGCCAAAGGTGATAACGATTTTTGGGAAACTTCAAAATGAATCAGTCATTTCTAACCATGGCTAGTTTAATGTCATTACAGACATTCACTAGTAGTTTAACATCGTACTACACGATTGGTAGTTTAACGTCATTCCAGACAATTGGTAATTCACCCTAGTTACTAAGTTGCTTCTTAATCCTTCGTAGCTTGACCTAAGGGGTAGGGCATGCAGGTACGATCTTATACTCACCTTCCCCTTCATCAGTGATGTCAAAGGGTAATTCTGACCAAGAGACATTAGTGGTAATGGCTCCTATGTTTGTGTGGTCCGTTGCTTCCTTAGTTTTAATAGGATCATGAGTTAACGTTGGGATCATGTCTTGATATATACTCATGGTTCCTTGTTTAGCCTTAGAAAACTTAATTTTCAACCCTTGACCCATTCCTGAGTGTGAAAAAGTGGGTGATGTTCTGATATCCCCATGTATGATGATCTCACCACCCTCATAAGGTAGGTGAATCTCTTGATGAATTGGCGAAGATATAGCCCTAAGTTGAGCTAGCCAAGGAAATCCTATAATCATATCAAACCTCGACATTTTTTCAACCACCAAAAATTCAGTTGATGTGGGGAACTGGTCCCTTGCTATGAAATCCAAGGTAATCATGCCTTTCACCATGACACGAGAACCACTAAAGGATTTTAGGAAAGAAGTTGTTGTGGGCTATATTTTCTCCATAAGCCCCAGCTTTTCAATGACAGGAAAAGGCATGACATTTGTTACTGCACCATCATTGACATGCACCTTACGTATTTTGAAATGGTTAACCTGTATTGTTATGAACATAGGAGCTATAGTAACCTCTTATATTTTCTCATCTCATTTAATGTCATTAGCACAAAACTCTAGGGATGTGGTCCTTGACTTTTGAGGTTGTGGGGATAGTACTGCCTAAATAGATGACTCATCTACGGGAAGGTCCTCACTAATATGGATCAAAGTCAACATACGCATGAGCACTTCCCGATGTACAGTTGAAGTCATTACTAAATCATATAGGCTTAAAGAAGTTTTCTTTTGTTTCAAGGCTTGCGTGACTTGAGTTAATGCACTTGCTAGATCTCTACCATTCAAGGCACCCTTATCTACAGAGACTTGGTCCATTTGACCCAACATTCCTATATTTTGTAGGGGATTTTTTCATTGACAACTAGGGATGTTGAGTTTGGGGCCCTGACAGTACCAGTATTCCTATCATGGTGACTTGTGCTAGACCCACCTATCGATGGAACCATAGGGACAACATTTAGCGGTATAGGCTTTGGTGGTCCAAAATGGTATTCTCTTTCCTTCTTTAGGCACTCTCATGTCAGTCTATCAGCAAGAAGTTCTCATAAAGGTCACAAGGGGATGGTAGGGGGTTGCACATCAGGGTTTTTTGGGACCTGGATCATGAAGGGAGTGGGCCGAGTTTCTAATGGTGTGGTTGGTGCTACGACAGAAGGGGGGATGGGGATGAAAAATGGTTTTTGTGGTGCAGGGAACTTGCGTATGATGAAAGAAGCTTGAGGAGGTGTTGGGGTAGGTGTATTTTTAGATGGCCTATGAACTACAAAAGGTTTTTACAAGACATCCTATCCGTTCTCCACATGGATAGTGTTAATCACATATGGTGCATCATTGGTATTGAGAGGGTGCTTATAGACTCCCATGGGTTGCTTTTGGGGTCTTACTAGGTTTGTCTCATCAAATACTATTTCCCCCTATCAATCATGCACTACATATCTTGTTTTAAGGTGAAAAAGTAGTCAGTTCCATGCCCACACCATTGGTGATACTTGCAAAACCTGTCCAACCTAAAGCCTCTTGGAATGGGAGGCTCATTAGCTATTGCTAAAGCTAGGTTCTTAACCAACTCATAAAACCAATCATGTTTTTGAGACGTCATAGGAGACATTTTTTTATGTTTGATTAACCCAACCTCTAGAAGTTGATCTAACAATTGTGAAGGTTTCATAGGCAAGGGTGTATACTGGGCAGGATCCTTTCGTTCGAATGCACTAGTCTGACCAATGTTGGTGTTTTTATTTGATAAAGATTCAGGTGTAGGCATAAGTGTGGTTCTTTCATAGCTAATTGGAGCAGTAAGTTTTTTTCCTTTCTTTCTTGGATTGTTAGGTTGGGCTGTCTCTTCCACCACTGCTACTGTTGTTTTGGATTTATCTTTATCTTTCCTCGTATGTTGGTTCCTAAAGGTCAAATAAGTTGGATCGTTACTTGTTTGTGCTACCTCTTTTATGTTCTTAATTTGCAAAAATGCTTGGATCAAAGTATGGGCATTCAAATAATAAAGTTTTGATTTAACAAAGTAATTCATGACCGCTTTAAGGATGGTAAGAAGATATGTTTCAGGGATGGGCTTGTGAAGTTTATTCAAGGTTGCAAGCTATCCAGTGTGGATTTAGGCTTTAAATTATATTTAAAACAGGTGACAAACTAATGTAACAAATCTTCTAGGGAGGATATGGAGTTACAGGGTAAATATTAATACTAGTCTAAGGATTTTCCCATTAGGGACATAGCAAATACATGTAGAATGACATGAGGCCATGCTTAAAGCAATAGACATTCTATTTGAAATGTTACTAAGTGTGCATTTGGATCTCCCTCTCCATTGTACTTAGTTAGCTGGGGTAATGAGACTCTCTTTGGCAAGGTTAACGGTGGAACTAAGGGGTTGATTGGATCATCTTGATAGAAGTCCAGTACCTTAATTTCTTTAGCATTCATAGTTTTAAGGTGCCTTATCTCCTCTATTAGTGAATGCATCATTTTCTTTATGTTTGCCCACTCTTGACTGGTAGGCAGACCAGTGGGTTGAGTGGGTTGTGATTAATAGTAATTCGATTGTTGTATTGTTTGCAACAAGGAAGACTGTTGGATTGTTGGTTATTGTGGTGGAGCAACATTTAGAGATGGGACCGGAAGGTGTGATACACTGTGGTAAGTGGACTAGTGCTAAATAGCTAGGTGAACCCACTGTCCAACCACAGGTTGTGAGGTGACACCCTAAGCATGTTGGGCTGAAGTAATCAATGGTGCTCCATGGGTTTGCACTTGTGGTATGTAATGGATGGATGTGGAAGCTGGTATGACATATGGCATCCCAATTACTTGAGGTCAGAATATTGAACCTACATTAACTTGATGAGGGGGTTGTCAGGACTGCACTTGTGGGGGTATGATGGAAGTGGAGGCATTAGACTAACTATTGGGTATGGAGAAGATGGGAATGGAAGCGGGTACCTCTTGTCAAGGAAACGGTGCTCGAGTATCTACCGATGAAGGAGGAAGCATAGTTTCTTTCAGGAAAGGTTGAAATAATGGGTTTCTATGGCCATGGGGACTAACAGTGTGGTATGAATCCCCATGCTCAAATTGGGCTACAAAGTCATCTTCTTCATCTCCACTCTGAGGCTCTATTGGAGGTGGCTGTAAGGCTTGACTCCTTACCACGAGAAGCTTGGATATAACTTGATGATGGTGTTCAAAAAGGGGGATTATATCAAATGCAGAGGGAGTAAACTCACTGCCTCCTTTGTGAATAAGTTCATAATTTCATGTCGCCTCTTTCTCTACATGATCAATATGCAAGTTAGCTTGAATCCTCACATAGATGAAGTTGTATTATTCCGATGTGAGAGTTGCATAAGTAGGGTTGTTTCCTTGTAGCCTAAGTGATTGGTGCATAGGGCCATGGGGGTTTATCTATTCAATAACCTATCATGAGTAGCTGACAATGTAAGCAAGTTGCAGCATGAGTTGCTGACAGTGTGAGTCGCTGACAACATGAGTAGCTGAGGAAAGGGTGCGTAAGTCAAGCCGAGCATGCGTAAGCTAGCTTGACAAGTTGGACTTTAGTTTTTATACTTCATCTATGCAGAGTTTAGATATGTAGCATGATCAACGTTTTGATAGAAGGTAAACAAGTCAGCCCTTCTTCTAGCTTCAATTTATCGTATTGATCAAAATCATCGATGTAAGGCTAGAAGGGAAAAAAACACGGAGGGATCACCAGGTAGGTATAGCTGACCTTGCCTTCATGTGAGGGAAAGCTATAAAAAAAATGAACACAGAGTGCCTTGGATGCTTTGCATGTAAATTAACCAAGGACTTCCCCGAACATAAGCTTTGGCTTGTGCTGGGGTTACCATAACTGAATGTTTGAAATGTAAATAGTGCTGCACAAAATGCAAACAGAGCACATACAGAACTGATATTGTAAACAAAGCATAAACTAAATTTAAAGTATGGTAAACAATATAATGGCTAGCAAAATGAATTGTATTGTATTGCTTAGAAAGGGTATGCACCGGTCAAAGAGTAGCTGCACATGTAGATGGCAAGTCAAGCACCAACCCTCGGGGAGATGTGTTTTAGAAGTGCTTGGTTAAAAGGAATCAAGTCTATCTGAGCCTCCAAGGATTGCTAGTCTATGTTTTCTAAGCCGTCTACCTTCAAAATTGCCAACCCTATTTATGTAAATTGATAGGGTATTTATAGGGTTTGGCCAGGTTTGTGCATGGAATTCATGGATGGAATCAACGGCTGAGAGGTGAGAGAAAAATAGATCATGTGACATGTGTCTGATGGATAGCTATATGTGAGTTGGACCCATGCGAGAAAGCTATGTTCTTTGACAAGATGAACTATATCTTACAGCATATGTTAGCTTACTCAAGCTAGCTTACACTCATGGAAGCACATACAATTTAGAGCATAAGAGCTTGGCAAGGTCACAAATGATGAAAATTTACAATTAAAATGATAATGTACAACATAGGTTAGCTCTGGCTCACTTGAAACTTGTTGATCCTTGAATTGACTGCTACATGATGTTGATTTGAGTGGTTTTGTGGCTGTTTGAGGCATCTCTATTTCACCAGAGCATCCAGTGTGAGTTGATTTTTTCTTGGCGTGTCCTCAGCATGTGTTCGGCATGCTTTTGGCTAGGCGTGATCAGTACTCATGCCACACTCACGCTGCACTCACGCTGCTAGAGTGGCCTTAGCATGACCTCAGCCTGAGTGAGCCAAAAATGACATATTTCACATCAAATTTTGATTCTTGAAGTATGGTTCTTTATTATAGCAATTGCCTACTATGGTTGACCTTAAGAATGACCTACAAGTCAAAATTTTACCCTGAATGTGCCCTATTTTAGACCATTTTGGTACCTCATGCTGGACTCATGCTGCCAGTGTGAGTGTAGCATGACAACAGCATTAGTTGTAGAAACTTGTAATTTTGGGCCTAAAATTTGGAATTTTGAAGGTTGGAACTTGAAATTTGTAGCAATAAACCCTGATGATGAATTTCACCTTGGAATCAAGTCATTTTAACTCAGTTTTTGGGGCTTTCAAATTTTCTCACGCTGCTAGCATGACCTCAACGTGAGTGACAGCGTGAGTGTGAAAATGTGAATAATTTGTCTCAAAATTTGTATTTTGGAATGCTAAAACTTGGAGTGGACATCAGTGGCCCTAAAGGATGGCTTGAACCCTCAGATTTGGACCATTTTTACTTGATTTTAAAGCTATTGGAGTCGCTCACACTGAGGACAAGCTAGCTTGATAGCATGAGTTCCATGTCTTAGATAAATTTTTCCTTCTGAATGCTTGAAAGGGCTTGGATCATTCTTGCTTCAAAGTGTTAGGCTGAAATTAGTGGTGTTTCACTAGATCCCACAACTAGCTCATCCACAGAGTTTAATCAAATTGTATGTGAATGCTCGTATTTGTATGGTTGAGTGTAGGGGTACCTCACCACTCATCATTGGTGCCATTGTCGAGGATGGTGCTAGTTATCTAGATTATTTATATCATACAAGATCATTGTAACAAAGTATTCATGATATATATTTTAGAAAATAAATTAATTTTAACTAAGTCACACGATTCATGGAAATGTCTCTCTCATAAGACTATGACCATGCCACAACTAGTGAGGAAATTCATTGGAGAACCAATGAAATATATGATGATGAAGATGAAGTTTGGAGTACTCAATCCTATGTAGGGATCTCCTATGATCATGAGCACCCAAACGGTACTCAAGGACTCTTATCATCCAACTCTAGCACCTCTAGTGAGGATGGGACATCCCATAGAATGAGGAGGCCCGTAAGGCCTAGGACCTTCTCAATAGTTAACAAGAATCTATCCTCGGATGATTGGAAGACTTAAAAAATTCATGATGAGTCTTCTAGTTCTTTCTCTTCCTATGCTCCTTAAAATTCATATCATGACATGGATGATCATCTTTCAAGGGGTCAGCATAGAAATAAAAATTAGGCCCATGGGCAAAGTTAGAAACACCAACATGAATGAAGAAAACATCGTCACAACTCACAAATTCATAACCTACCTAGTGACGATGAGCCCCTATTGGCCACTAAGAGCCTAATGTGTATACAAGAGGTTGTTCGAATATCTCGCAGGCATCGCAAGGAAAGCCATCTACCCATGCTTGATTTAAATAACTTTCCCAAGTTTTCAAGAGGCTATGATTTAGATCTACAACATCATTTACAAGCCTTCTATGATTCTTGTGTATGGAACAATATTAATAATGGATGGAAAAAACTTAAGCTCTTTCCTATGGCACTCATTGGCCAAGCAAAAGTATGGTATCGGTTCTTAAGACCAAAATCAATTCGACATTGGCTGACAATGGTAGAACTCTTTAATCAAAGATATCAAACCCATGCAAGAGTGTCAATCTTGAGGAAATAAATCCAAGAATGGAAACAAGTGCAACATGAACCCTTGGACATGGCCTTAGAAAGATATTATTCATTGTTAAACAATTACCCAAGCCATGGATTCTCTAAGAAAAGGCTAATGTACCATATCAAGGATGGGCTCCATAATGAAACAAGGGAAACCTTAGGGATGTATGCTTGAGGTTAACTATATGCGCTACAAACCCATCAATTCCAAGAGCTTATTAAGAAAGTAGCAAAAGAATAAGGAGAAATGGCTAAATGGAAGAATGTTGAAAGTTCTCAATGGGACCAAAATCTTAAATTTTTCAAAGGTCCATGATCATGAAGAGGAAAAATCAACTCACCTCAAGGAGGTGGAATCATCTTTGCCAATACTACAATCACTAGATGAAATTGAGGAAAAAATCAATAAAATGATGGAATGGATACATGAAAAATGTGGAGAATATTCCAACACTATTAGAGGTAGAACCATGACGAACCACAAAATAGGACAAAACACTACTAATCAATCAGAAAGAGGGGTTGAAGAGACTAAGGATAATAATTCAACTACCAATCATATGTATCAATGTAATATTTTCCTGTATGAACACCCCAAAGTCCAATGTACAATCTTGTCACATTTACATGAGCATTGGGAAGGAATGTTACATCCTGATTTTGTAAAAAATACTAGGTTCAATAGTAGTGGAAAAAACCCGAGTCATGGGGGAGGCCACCATTAGACTAGTCACACCCTTCATACCATCTAAACCTAAGAACTTATTATGTTTAGCATCTTGTTTCCCTAACTGGGTCAACATCCTCTATTTCACCACATCGTTATCATTCTTCTAAGTACTATCAACCCATGTCCTCTCCAACAAGATCACCACCTCATGTTGCTTACACTTCTCTTTGACCTAAATATTCTCATCATTCATCTCCTTCTACATCACCATCAGTTGTGCTAGTAGATTTTGCACCACAGCATCAACCCATGAATGTTACTTGTGCTACTACTATCAACAGTAGTGGAAACCCTCCACAATGTCAAAATCATCCTTTCTTTAGGCATGACCATAGAAAGAGACATCACAGTTTCAAAACCACTACATCCTCCAACTTAGCATAAGTTCAATGTTGTGATGCATCTACCTCCTCGAACTCAATGCCTCCTATTACTCTATCTGGGCCACTAATCAACACTTTAACAATAATGTAGCCCAATGAATATAGCCATGTAGGGAGACATATTGATCCTTGCATATCTTATGGTCACGGGTGTCATAGTGGGTCAACTCCTTATTAGTTAACCACATCTTATAACTTGTCCCACTATGTCAACTTTAATCAAGTGTGTCGACCCCAATTTGGGTACATTCCAAGCACCACATCCAAAGACACCTAATGGTTTGGATATGACTAGGTTCCAATATTTTCAAAATGCATAGATCCACACATTCCATTTATTAATTCTTGCCATGATCAAAAGTTTAGTTATGGGGCATATCCTCCATTCTAACAAGCAAAATTAATAAATTTTTTTCATTTTCTTCAATTTTATAATTTTTTTTATTTTCTAGTTTTTCATCTTTCAATTTTTTGTTTTATCTTTTTATCTTTTTATGTGTAATTTCATCTATGAATAAAACATTCATGTGACCCGTTGGTTGAGGTGTTGTTCTATGCTATCAAGTCTACAGTGACTAATTACTTGGACAACAAGCCATCACATCCACCCATTCTATTAATAAGAAGTTCTACTCTAGGTATAATGATATTCTTGTCATCATGAAAACTTAAAAGTAATTTTGTGCTTATTATGCCTAAAATGAAGAATGATGGACTAAGAAGGAATGGCCATGGTGTGACATCAAGGGGACTTGTGGATTTTCTTTGGTGAAATATGTAGTTGCTATCATGCAGCTTGGTTGTACTAAGAACCTTGTAGATCTAACAACAATGAGATTAAGAGTAAGAAAGGCACTTAATAAAGAAACCCAATGCTATTCTAGGTGGTCCCTCTAGAAAGACATGCACCCATGCCTAAAGGTAGGCGGCTTCTCTGGATTACGCATCAAAAAAAAGAAGGGAAAAAAAGAAGAGAGAAAGTGTTCCAAAGCAGGTAGACAAAAATAAATGTGCCATAAAGAAATTCAAAATCACTCCTCCCTTGAACAAAATGCCAAGTGATCATATGCCTTACTCTCATGATGCTCTTATGGTTGTCCATCATTGGATGAAACAATGCGATGTCACTAATTAGAGGAATGGACTTGGTCTTGATTTTTTGAAGTGATAGGCTAATAACACATTAATCACACCCTACACTCAAGATTAATTATGCCCTGGGTCAGTTACCTCATGTCCCAATCTCTACAATCCCTTCCACAATTTGCCTCATCTCGTTGTTCATGTATTTGTGACTCATGCCTTGTGTAGCATTTAATTCATATCTCATCACGATGGTATCTACATGTGTGTGTTTTGTGAAACTAGTGTGGATTGAATTTCACCCTTCTAGTGCCTACAAACATTTTCAAGGTGGTTATGTAAGGGCATCATATGGAGGAACTTGCTTTGTGGATGACCCACTTGCATAACCTTTGTAATTTACACTCATTGCACATCACCACCAACACATCATTTTATACCTCCCATGTACTTCATTGCCAAATTTATTCTTTCCCTTATCATCCTTTTGCTTCCAACATTCCTATGCACCATAACATGCCATTTTTCCTCATTCTATTCATGCATTTCATTATTAGATTCTACCCCATTATACTTTTTGTGCCTCCTAGTCTATTCAATGTTACCCTAGACACGATATCAAGTTTGTGCTATTGAGTATGCGATATCATGTCCATCAAAACTATATACATGGAACCCCTAGTTGCATGTCAACATCATTTTACACTATTCATGTGAGGGGATTTGTTCAAATTTTCTTCCATGAACTTGCTAGCTTGTGTAGGTATTGTTCAAACATCCATAACTTGCATGTTAATGTTTCGATTCACATTTCGATTGAACCTATCTACACTTGGAGTGTTCATCTTAGTCATGGGGGAAGGGTACGCTCCAAGTTGCACATAATTTTCCAAAATTTATCATCACCTAAAGGATATCATGAAGGGTAAATGATAGTAGAAACTGTTAAACACATTGCCAAATCAATTTTCTCTCTTCACTCATACCATGAGAATTATTTTTTGAAGCCACCTAATCAAATTGGGCCTAATATAAAAAATTTTAGGGGACATTTTCATAAAATTTCCTAACTCTGGATCACAAAAAATAAAAAAAATTCATTAAAGACAAGAAGTAAGGGTATAAGTCACATTTTGTAAATAACCTTACTAATAGTCGATCCTATGTGATTACAGATGGCCCCCAAATGTGGATAGCAAGGACCCTCTCAAGGTGTGTCCAAATGACCAAGGAGAGGTAGAGGCCAGGCATCTCCCATGGAATGTATAGAAAAAGTGGCATAATCATTCAAAATCTATCAAGAGCCTCCTGTTACTGTGTAATTGGGACAAGCTGAAAGAGGAGCCACTAAAGCAACTGAATAGGGACAACATCTCACGTTATCCTCGGAATGTGTTCAGGTAATCCACGAAAGCTCCACGTCAATAGCCATGATCATGGCACTCAACTTTGGACCTTTCACTGAGTTCACTCTTGAAGCAGTTAGGGACCAACTCAAAGGGTCCCCATTATGGCCTATCCTCTAAAAGTGGTGCCTAGTACTTGGGAGAGATGTACCAATTTTGGCATGATAAAGAAGAAGGCACCATAGTTGATATTGGTGGTGTTTCTATAGATTTCTCTACCAAAGCCATTTTAGAAGTGTTATATCTTCTAAATACAGGGCTATAAATTTCTCACCTACCGAATCACTTTGATGCTAATGCACAAAAAATTTGGTTGAAAAGGACGTACAACAAGGAAGAGCAGGCGCATGGAGAGTTGACCCTGGACTAGGTGGGGATGTACAAGCAAGTAGCTGAAAAACAAATCCATATGGCCAAGGCCCATATCAACACTCTTAGTGCTCAAAACACTAATTGGAAGGCTATATTGGATACCTATGCATTTTCCCACCAAGCAGAGCTCAAAAGTTAGGACCTGCAGATACAAGATCTTAGAGCATACATGGAATTGGCAAACCTACGGTATGCCAATTTAGGCATGGTAATAGCAGGATGCCTAAGAACAGATCTGGAGAAGTAGGTAGCAACCACCTATGCAAAATATGAAACTAAATTTGCTAAGCACAAGAAGATGTTGCAAAAACTAGAAGTTGCAGATTCTAAGTTAGAGGTGGTCAAGGCTAGCTATGAAGGAAAAAAAAGATGTCATGAAAAACTTGGCTCAACAACTTATAGATTACCAAGAATAAAAGGACAAGGATAGAACCTATGAGGAGGAACGATGGTTGTTTGTGACCAGGTATGTCAAGGCCAATCAGATGTTCTTGTAACTATCATGTCCATGGGATGTGCCGACTCCATCAATCATTGGAGCATCAGCATGGATGACACAAGACCCTCAAACCGAAGAGGAAATGCTCTAGGCACTCCTTTAGAGCCATCAACTTCTAAAACCTAGAGCATAAGACAATGAAAAGAGGCCCATGGATAAGCCACCACTGCCAAGAACCACATGAGTTCCAACAATTTTGCATTCTACACTTTGTGTCTACGTCCTAATTTTATTTTTTTTTAATTTCACACTATGGCATGAGTAAATTTCTAGTAGTCAATAATCCCATACCTATCCACTGTGTAATTAATTGCACTTGTTCTCATTTTTTTGACTCAAGGACAAGTTGTTATTAAGCCATGGGGATATGATGAAGCATCTAGTGGACAACGTTGACTGGGTCACGTTGACAAAGCCTCGTCAATGCGATTGCATCAACGTGACCCCATTGATGCATCTTTCCATGCATTGACATGGCCTCGTCAACACAGAGTTCAATTTCCGCTATAAATATGATGCACTCATCACATTTAGGCATCTTATGTTCAAGTTGTAGCGAAGCTCTTGCAATTTATTTCCGTAGGTGTTAGACTATTTTCCCAAGTGCATGCCCACAGTATGATGCTTGTAATTGTACGAAACCTTCATTCGAGTGTGACGTACTTGGACACACACATGATTAGTAATAAAGATCAAGATTACTCCATAATTATAGCATTCACTTAGTTTTAATTGTTTAATTGTTATTGTTATTTATTATTTTCCTAGTTAATAGTTATTTACCATCATTTACTATTCATGTTGTTAAATGTGGAATGTGTACAACTTAATCATGAACATTGAACTGTAACTACTTGGTAACCTAGTAGTGTATCTAGGAGTGCTCAAATAATATATGCTTGGTAAGCCTAGAAGTAGTACACGAGGTCCAAGATGTGTACAAATGGTTAAGGATCAATTCTCATTGCACTTAGGCTAGCTTAGATTCTCTTCTGCCACTACCTCTTAGATAAAACAAATTTATTTTCCATTGCCTCTAGGAGTAGCACTAGTTTAGGCCCACATCATACACCTCACTCTAGACTAAACCATACATGACAAAGCAAATACTAGTCTAGGTGGGAAGATAGCGAACTGTGATCAATGTGTAATGATCTAGATACCACAACTAGCCCATCCACGGAGTTTGACTGAATCGTGCATGAATGCTCATATTCGTATGGTTGAGTGTAGAAGTACCTCACCACTCATCACCTTCTCATTTCATTGTTCAATTTATTGCTACATGCAATTATGATGCTTTTGGTTTTTTTAGTATAGGGCAACATCCCAACCATGGTAGTTGTGTGTTGTTTGGAATAAAGGCATGGTCTACATTTAACTTCTTAAGTGCCCATAGACATCTATAGAAGTGGTTATGTAAGGGCATTATGGCAAGAACCTACGTTGTGGATGACCCACTGGCATAACTTTTTTTGATCATGGATTTGAACTAAACTTGGCATCTTCTAGAACATTAATGATGGTTTCTCTAAATTTATGCATGATTTTGAAACTACTTCTCATCCATTTCATTAATTTTTACTACTTTTCTACTTCCATGTCCATTAATATTTCTTAGTCATGTTTTGAATCAAACCTTTAGTTTCAATTTTTCTAAAACTTGTTTGCTTTCAAAGTTATGATTTGAAATTTTTCTAACATCCTATTTTCAAACATCATGGTAACTAGTAGTAATTAATCAAGATAATGTGAACAAATTCATGATTTTAGCTACCTTGTAGCCTTGGGCATAGTATGCTATTATCACTTTATGCTTAAATGGAAACTAATGGATCAAAAAAGGGTTAATTATTAAGGAATATTTACCAAGACTAATGTTGATCCTTTGGTGACTATAAGTGATGCTAAAAGAAAAGCCTAAGGAACAAGGTCTTTTACCAGGCATGAAAACAAAGCCAAGAGGGGGGCAATAGAGAATATGCCCATGGACAAATTATAGCACATACAAGATAGCAACTCGTGCATCACATGTTTGCTAGATCCATGAAATGATGAGAAGAAATTTCAGTCCATCCTTCAAGAATGTTCTACATAACTAGGTAACCATCAACATAATAATCAAGGTTGGAAGTTTTCCACTACTAGCGATAATAAGAAGAATCATCTTCAGTGGATTTTTGAAGGCCTCTGCAAATTTTGTAATCTTCAATCTTTATTTGATCTCTTTGTTACTTTTTCATTTTGTATACATCCACTTAAATAAAATGTTGTAATGTAACACTTAGAGTCAGTTAATAGTTAGCATTAGTCAATAATCCCATACCTTCTCAATATTTTATAACGGACTTGTTTCTTCATTTTTCACTCAAGGATGAGTTTCCATTCAATCATGGAGGTATGATGAAGTATATTTTTTCTAGCTCCAATATCAAAGCCTTGATATTAGATACCTGATATTGGGACCCAAGAAGTAATGTTGAATATTTGATATCATGGGATGCCTACTGACCTATAAATATAACACTTAGATGCATGGTTTGGACATTCGTTTATTAATAAAGTAGCTAAACTCTTGTAGTTTTATTCCATAATCTTAGAAAATAGTCAATGAGTGCTCATAGTATGGATCTGAGTCAGTTGTACAATGTTTTATTCAAATGGCAATGTACCTAGACACATTCCATGAATGACAATAAGATTGAGATTGATTCTTATTCCTTGCAGCACTTTGACTTAGATTAGATTTACTTTCCATGCAATTTTCTTTTCATATACTTAATTAATATTTATACTTCCATGCATATTAATAAATTGGTAGAATGAGCACAACCAATTTTGAGTGTAAACACGTATTCTCTTGGTAATCCAAATAGTGTTATTGCTTGGTTTTCCTAGTAGCATAGAGCTTAGTAATCCTAGTAGTGGATACATGGATTCAAGATGTATATGGCAAGCTAGGAATGGATACTCATTACTCAAATGCTAGTTTATACTTTACTTTCCATTTTTAATTAGTTCAAATAATTAATTTCTTTATTATCATTAAAAGTATCATAAGGTTGAAACAACATTATGAATCATATGCCTCACATTGGATTAAACCATACCCGACAAAGCTACCATTAGTTCATATGGGAAGATAATGAACTGTAATCAAGACATAACAATCTAGATGCCAAAATTAGTCCCATCCATAGAATTTGACTAGATCATGTGCAAATGCTTGTGATTTGTATGTTTGCACATACGAGATAACTTGCAACTCATCAATGATTATAGTGGCTATAACCAAATTTAGATTGCACTAAATAATTAGGCTAAGACCACATTCATAAGTCCTTGGGGAAATTTCACATACAGAAAGATGTCATTCAGCCTATGTAATTCCCTTGCAACATTTCAATGCCTTGTCCTACACATCTTCCAATAGCATATTGGTAGTGGGGTGGATGTATTCATGGATGACTTCACTTATGGAACTAAATTTGAGCAAGCTCTAGAATATCTTGAGTAAGTGCTAAAAAGGTACATGAAGAAAAAAACTGAGGTTCAACTAGTAGAAAAGCCACTTGATGGTCTAGGAAGGCATTGTGTTGGAACATAGAATTTTAGAAAAAGGGATTGAGGTGGACCTTGAAAAAATAAGGGTCATCCAAGGAATTACCAAATAGCTAGAAATAGTTAAATGTGAGGTCATTCCTTGAACATACTAACTACTATTGGAAATTCATTGAAAATTTATCTAAGATTATTAAATCATTGGTGGAGTTAACAAAGAAGGTTGCTTCATTTGTCTAGACCAAGGAATGTGAACGTGCATTCTAGCAGCTCAAAGAGAAACTTGTTGGAACTCAAGTTCTACAAGCATGTGACTAGTTGAGACCATTCCACATCAATTTCTTGATTACAATGGAATAACAAAAAGAAGGAGAGACCACTTTCAAATTAATTTCTTGATGAACTCCTCTATTCCAGTGCTATAATTGAAAAAGTATACATTGAATCCAATTGGTATGATTTCATTCTCACCTATCTAATCACTTAGGGGATGCTAGAAGAGTGGTGCAACAAGAAGAAATAATAGTTTATTCACTAAGAGAAATGCTTCATGGAAATCAATGGATACCTTTACAATGTATATACCAATTACATGATTCATTGGTGTGTACCTAATGTTGATCAATTGCATTTTCTACAAGATGCTCACAAGGGTTCTTATGGAAGCCAATATGCTAGGAGATGCATGAGCATTAAGATCCTCATGGTATGGTATTATTGTCCAATACTTTTCAAGGATCCTCATCACTTCATCTACTCCTATGAACATTACGAACATGATGATGAAATGATTGCTCATATGGAGGAACCTCAGCAATGGATCCAACCACTAGAGCCCTTCGATATTTGGGGCATTCACTTCATGGTTTCCATCACACCCATGTAGAATGGGAAGGCATACATCATATTTGTTGTTGACTACTAGACAAAATGTGCAAAAGCTATAGCCCTCACCAAATGCACATCTTTTATAGCTAGATAATTTGTACAAAAATATGTTATAAATAGGTTCGGAGTGCCATGTGCACTTATTTTTAACAATATAACTTATTTTATAGGAAATACCTTTTGCAAGTTCATGCAATGCTTGAGGGTTGAACATAAATTAAGAACACACTACCACCCTCAAGCTAATGGTCAAGCAAAAGTTACTAATAGAGAGATAACAAAAATACTAACAAGAAAAGTTAGTAAATACAGGATGGATTGGAGCATGAAACTCAATTATGTCCTTTTGGACTACCTCTCCACATGCAAACTTCCTATTGGCTGCTCTCCCTATGAGCTTGTGTATGAAAAGTTACCAACACTTCCAATCCAAATGGAGCTTTGTACACTATCAATAGCATGTGACCTTGACCTTGACCTACATCTAGCACAAAACAAAAGATTGATGAACCTTAACCTACTAGATAAGAACTAATCGGTAGCCCTATCATCTAACGAGTTGCACAAGGCATTCAACAAGCAACTCCATGACCTTAGAATAAGAAGAGTAAAATTTCAATTGAGAGATAGGGCCTCCTACTAGAATCCCACAAATGTTCCACAAAGAACCAAGTTCCAAACATTATGGAAAGGGCTTTATATTATCTACAAAACCTTTATTTCTAGAGTCATGTTAATCTAAAAACATGAAAGCCCAAATAAGAGACTACTAGTCAACATGTAATAAATCAAATCTTTCCAGGAACCTAAGAGATCTAGTGACTAGAAAATCTCAATGGATGGACATGTATGCTCAATTTTTTAGATCTCCTTCTTCCAACTCAATGGTGGGGGAGATGGCCATCTATGCTAATCAATTAAAGTGGCTAATTAATTTTTTGCTTTTTTTCTTCTTTAGTTTATATTTTATACTATTTTTAGTACATTTTTCTCTTCCTTAAATATTTTAAAATTTCTTCTATATTTTACTTTATATTTAGTTTTTTCTAATGCTTTTCTTATGTTTTGTTTTATTTCATTTTTCTTTATTGCTGCCAGGACTAAGTGCAACTATAGCTATTGATTCATGGTGGTTTATACTATAATGTTATTTGATTACTAATGTTTGGATTCTATCTTTAAATTTGGTGTTGATAACTAAGACATAGTTTCTTTTTCATGATAATGAGTATTAAGTCCATGTCACCCTTTCATCCACAAAATTCTATGGTGTTTCCTTATTTTGGAAATATGTGGTTCCTTCTTCAATGAAACATTTAATGAACTTGTTTAGTAGTTTTCAAACTTCGGAAGGATTAAATGGATATAAAAGTGTGTGACTTCAAGGGTATTTGATGCTCTTCAAACTTGCCTACCCTTTTGGGTACATAAGTGTTTTCATGGATTTCTCATCATTCCACTGTTAACCAATAATAGAAAGATAAAGTCTTTCCATGGTGTGGTTTCCATTAAAAATAAACAAAAATCAAACACGAAAAAAAATAATGTGAATTCAAATCACAACCCTTAGATGAAATAATGAGCTAAAAAAACTAGTTATGGAAGTAGAAATACATGTTGCCCATGCCTAAGAATCCCTTCTAACTAAGGTCCATCTCACTTCCTTGTTCTGTTTTCTTCTCTTTTAAGAATGATGATTGATCTGTGGGGATATTCTTCTACCTTAAGGGGGTGGAGTGGCCTGAAAGTGTTGATGTGAAGTCATTGAAAGTGGAAACATTTAATTTATACTAAGGATTAATGTTATCAAGTCATATGAATCACAAAATTCATAAGGGACTTCATGTGACCATGATACAGAACATCATTTCACTCTCTAGCTCATTCATCTATGCTTTCCACAACTCAGCTCACTGCAATTTTTCATGTTTTGTTCAATCTCTTAGTTTAATGCATCAAAATTCTTAAATAGTTTCTTTGGTTATTTGGTCCTTGAAACACCACAAAAAAATTTGTATGTTATGGCCAATTTTCATCATGTAGCTTTCACCCCATGAAACCCAAGGTAAAACTTCATTATAAATGTGAAGACTGTAATCCATAAGGGGTAATCTACCATAATTTATACTTTTGGGGCTGAAAATTCCATACAAGTAGTTAAAGCCTCATTCCTCAAGTTAAGAAATTCATCTACTATTAATATTTAGGCTTTGGAGGTCATAAATGCCTTTTGGAATGCCCAAAATTGTAATTTTATGGGTTTTATGAGGGGTATACATTTTTCTATGATAGAAATACTTGTAGGGGTAGATCTCACCTATCCCTAGCATGGAAAGGTGGGGGGCTTTCCCCCAGCATGAAGACTATATGCTTAGCTTAGAAACCTTCCCCCTTCAGCATGGAAATTTTCCCGTAGTATGGAGGCTCCACCACTAGTGTGGAAACTACATGCCCCCAGTGTGGAAGATTAATCTCTAGCATAGAAGCTATGTACTTGTTACTATTTATAGTAAATGGAATGGCCATGGGAGGAAGGCACTTACCATAAATGATAATCCCCCAAATTTGGACACCCATCTTACCTGTATAAGGTAGAAATTTGCAGCAATATGGCAACCACTTTGTAGCCATTGTGTAGTTAACTTCTAGCCTAATCATAGCCATTTTGTAGTCTTATTCATGTCCTAAATCCTATAAAAACTAACCTCCAGCACCATCTATAGGTTTAAGTATTTTTCATAGTTTAGAAAATTTTCTCACAATTCCACACTTGGGCATTCTCAAGCACTGGAGAGCTCTTGCAATCTCCCATTTTTGCATTCTCTTGAACCCTAGTGTGGAAGCATTATAGCCTTGAGATTGGTGATTTTTTTGTGTTAATGCTACATTTTGAGGCTCACAACCCCCAAGGACCAATTTGGTAGCCAAAATTTTCACTTTTCTTCCCCACTAGCAATAGACAATGTTATAGATCTAGAGTACTAGCATAGGATATTTGATAACATCAAAAGTGATAGGACATCTAGCTCATGGAGCTAATTACATCGACTTCAATGGATGCTAAACCCTCATCCAAGTGAACCCCTATTGCTGCCCACTAAGGCACCATTTATACACATTTCTCTAACTTATACTTTATTCTTTCTTAATAAGGTTTTAAGTTTTGGGTTTTGTGTGCAAAATATATTTCTTTTATTTTCTGTGCATTATTTAGATCTGTTATCAGTTTTCAACCTTTATTTTTATTACACCATTTTGCAACCCCCCTCAGTACCTAGCTGTACTGTTTGAAATCATCGGCATAAGGCTAGAAGGAAACAAATGCCAAAAGATCTCTAAAGAGATACAGACGACCCTTCCTTCACATGAGGCCATGCTGGAAAAATGAAGGTAGAGTGCCTTGGATGGTCTGCACGCAGATCCACCAAGGACTTCCCTGAGCATACGCTATTTCCTACATTGGGGTTATCATCACAAACGTAGAACAGAGAAAATAGCATAGTGTAATAAACATAGTAGAGCCTAATGAATGTAATAGGGCGTAATGAACGTAACAGGACATAAACATAAACAGAACGTACACAGGAAGAAACAATAGAATGGAAAATGCAGAAAAATAAATCAGAATAAGATAATGGATGGAAAAAATGAAACTGTTTTATATTAATTGACAAAAATGTGCACTGGTGAAAACGTAGTTGCGTTGCAAGTCAGACGTCAAGCTCCGATGCGTGGTGTTTGCAGGTGCTAGGAATCACGTGTGTTCAGGCTCAAGATTGCTGGTTTCTTGCTAAATTTCTATCAACATTTTCCAACCTTTTCCAACCTTTTTTATGTGTTTGAACAGGGTATTTATCTACTTTTCTTGGGCGTAGGAATGAATCATATCAGCGGCTGCGAGATGCAAGAAAAACGGATTGCATGATAGGTGTACATGGGCAAACTACATTCTAGATCAGGTGCACTGTATCTTACAATGCAAGCTATCTTATGCCCATGGAAACAACATAGGAGCTTGGAAAATTCACAAATTGCAAATCTTAAAATGAACATTAACAATGAATTCAAAATTTGATTCCAGCTCTCTTGGATCGGCTGCTTGATCTTGCCTTGGCGTGTTTTCGGCATGTGTCTGATATGTTCTGGGCCATTTTTGGTAGCTCACATTGGGCATGAGCGTGAGCTGGGCATGAGCTGGGTGTGAGCGTCAGCTAGGTGTGAGCTAGGCATGAGCTAGGTGTGACCTGTACGTGAGCATGAGCGTGAGTGTGACCTGGGCTTGAGTTGGGCGTGACCTGGGTGTGAGCAGTGAAAACAGTGTATTTTTGAGCCCAAAATCAGGATTCTAAGGAATGGGGACCTTGGGCAACGATTAGTTGAGGTCATGAGGGGTCCTTGTGCTAAATTTTTGCCTATTTTGACTTAGTTTTGAGGCTCCAAAAGTTGGTGACGCTAAGCCTTACGCTATGCAGCGTAAGAAAATGTAACCAAAGTGTATTTAGCGAAGACCAAGTATTTTGAGCATGAAACCTTTGATTCTAGACACCTAAAGCTGGTGCAGTTTCCTGTAGGTTCCATGGGGACCTTGCCTGTTGAATCATGAATCAGTGGGAGCTATTTCGAAGGCATCCATTTTTGGTCATGCTGTACTCATGCTTGGGAAGCTGCATGACTTAACCTGGATTGTCTGAAAGTGCTAGGCTAAACTTTTGTGGTGTTTCATTAGCTAATCTACTAGATTGGCCAGGCTACCTTGAATCCAATTATTTTCAAAGGCCCTGGGGATTAGAGGTTGAGATTTCTACATTGGATCCATCAATTTTCCAATGATCAATTTTTTTGATCTCAATAGGTGGTTGGGTGGAGGCTTTTCACAATACTTGCTATGAATTTTTTATCTCAAAGCTAGAGTTGATGTCTTTTCTCCCTTAACTTCTTTTTATTTCTAATTTCCATTTTTTAGTTTTTAAGGTGAATTGTTCAATCCTTCCGAAAGCCATCAAACTTCCAAAAGTTGGCTTCCGTCCATCTTTCCAAGCTGAGAAAATTGGCATCCTACCAAAACCAACTTCTTAGTGAAAAAATACCAACTTTTCACTTTGATTTTTTCAACCTTTTCCTCCTCATCAATTTTGGATTAGAAGGTGTAAGATTTTCATCATCTCACCCTCCTTCTTTTCCCCCTTACTATGCCTAGTGTAGAGGTAGTTAGCGAGCTAGCATTGGTAAGGCTTATTACCAAATTTTCTAGTTTTCCATTTTTGGTACAAGGGTAAGCCACCCTTACCCCCACATACTAATTTTAGTAAGTTATTTTTAGCCACTTTTTCTTCCTTTGGTTATTTTTGAATTCCATTCATTGGAATTTATAGCCTATTTTAAGCCATTTCTCAACAAGATAACGATGTCTTTTTAACAATCTACCAAGTTTTCCTTCACCCTCACTAGCAAAGGTCTTAGCCAACAAGCCTTGAAGATCTATGACCCCAAAGACCCTACAATCATAAATTATAGGATATCTTTGAGGGTCTGAAGATAAAGTCCTAACTTTATAGCCATAAATGAATATCATTATAACTTCATTTCTACCAAAATGTAGGCTAGAATGCTAATTCCACATGTGGAAGTAGAAGCTAAGAGGGAGTTTGAGCTCACACACTAAGATGAAAAGGAATATATCCCTTCCTTGTATTACTAAACACCCCTTAATGATGTCTACACCAGCATCTTAGCCTAATTGATTGTAATGGAGGAGAAGGATGATAAGCATAGCTCTGAGGAATAATAGAAAGAGAATGATGAATTTAAGGTAGAATCTGAGCCTAAAAACATACTAGGATAGTTATTCTAACAAAAATTCCCCAAGGTCATAGTGCCTTCCTCTAAAACTTTTTTTTTCTCCATGGACATGGTGCCACCATCCTCCACACCCTCCTATCTTACTATGGCAAATCCCATGCTAGTTATAGCCATACATCAAACTCAATCAGCATCACATCCAATAGCCTATAACTTGTTAATGTCATTCACTACATAGTCCTAATCTTCACAATCATATACGGTGGTTGTTATCAATTCAAATCCATTAACTACCTATGTAGGATCCACTATGGGATCCCAAGAAAATCAAGGGTCACACACCCCCTTTATTCCATTTCTACCTCAGGTACCAGCACAAACATCATTTTCCTTATTTGGCCCATAAAGTACAACCATGACATAAACACTTTCTTCCATCCTAAAACTAATAGTAAGGACATAGGCATCACAACAAATTCCACAACCATATGTACAAACTCCATATCCAACAGGGCCATCACAAGGCCTAGATTACACCTTCCAAATTATCCAAGACCTAACAAAGGAGTTGAAGAGGCTCAATGCCTATACTTCACAAAGTGTTAAGATTAGGGATTTCTACTAGGATGATTCCATTAGTCATGTACGCTCACCCTTGAAAATTCCTCTTGGGGTTACTATTCCCCAATTCAACAAGTATAATGGATAAGGTGATCCTAATGCTCACCTTATCACCTTCCAATTTAAGTGCTTAGTCTTGCAGTCATGGCCTCATACCTTCATGAGGATTTTTCCTATGTCCTTAACAAGGAAAGAACTTTATTGGTGCCACACATTACCTAAAGAATCCATATCCTCTTTAGGAGACTTGATAGCCCAATTTTTCAACCACTTTAGTATAACCTAAAACTTGACACCACACTTGACCAACTCATGAAGGTCAAGCAAGGACCCTTATAATCCATATAGAAGTTCATCTAGTGATGGAATGGACTACTAAATGTAATACCAAAGCCCATAGCCAAAACCCATATTTTGGCCATATTTAAGGGGGTTATGAATGACTTCATCAAGTCAAAGCTCTACTACCTTAACCTACAATAACTTAGCCAAGCATTTTCCCAAACCAAGAACATAGAGGATGCTACAAAGGCTAGTCATGATCCAATTCATGTAGCATATAAAAACCAACATGCTAGGAGAGACAAAGAGAAGAGCAAACAAAACAACATGATCGTACCAATTTTAGCCAAAGAAGAAAATACCATAAACTAAGGATAACCATTCCAAAGTCCCTACTAATGATCACAATAACCAACCATCAACCTCTAGGACCATTGTATTAACTACAACTAAGCCCAATTTTAAGCAAAAAGATTGTAGTAAGTACACAACCTAAAGTCATCTAAGTTGCTAGACCAACTATTAAAGAGTGGGTGCATATAATAAAAATAGTTGAATAAAGCTGCTCAAAAGAAACATCGGCTACTATGCAAAATAGCCAAGGAACCCGCTCAAGCAACAAAGGATGATTCACAACTAGCCACCTAAATTGCTTCTATCACTATCACTAACTACATGGTCATGATATAGACTTCTACCTCACACTGAAGGATAACCCGCAAAGGATGCTAAATAAGGGGGAGCTAGTCTTAGATGCTTCCAACCTAGTTCAGCCACAAAATTAGTCAACAAAAGTCTACAAGGATCCACTGAATGCTAATAATAGCTCTTATGTTATTTCAGCATTTAATATAGATGATGATCAAGGGTCCTCAAGAGAACCATTCATGATCTGAGTACCCCCTTATAATGAAAGGGCTTCTCTAGCTTTCACTAGCTCAAGATCCCCCTTTGTCATAACAGTACTATCACAAGCACCTCTAAGGGAACCTTTTGTCATCAAGGTATCCTAACCTAACACAACCTAACTAGTTGTAGCCTAGCTAACTACACAATGACCTCCTATGGTAGCTAATGCTATTGCCTCTTCCTCACAACCAACGGCTAATAACCAGAAAGCCTCAATTGAGCAAAGGAAGAGGCATAATCAAAAGCCTAATGACAAGGGTGACAAGGAAATGAAGACATGAAAGGAAGTGGATTCACCAAAGTCCACTCCCATCTTGTCTATACCCATGACCTCCTCTTCTCAACCCCTTCAACCAACAAGCCACATAAGGGTACCAAAAACCATAATCAAAACAATAAGAAAAAACAACAACAAAAATCATCTAAAGTCAAAGTTCATGTTTTGGGATGCATGAAGGAAGTGAAGCACAACTAAGGTGACAAATCCATGGCCAATGATAAAAACTTCCTTAATGCGATGGATTAGGTCAAGTAATCCCTCAAGAAAAATAATAAAACTCTAAGCTTATATGGCCTAATCATGATCTCTACCATGCATCATGAGGTGCTAGTCAAACTGTTGACTTCAACAATTGATAGTGAGGATATCCTTGCTAACAAGAAATCCATCCATGTAGTGATGGTTCCTCCATCACCAAGGGATGAGAAGTCAATTCTCTTGTATTTTTCAATAGCAAAATCAAGGTTAATCCCTAAAGTGGTGAACTAACTAGGACTTCTCTATTCATAACCATATGCATAGGGTAGTTTAAAGTGCATTGGGTGCATGTCAATGATAGGGCCATAACCAATATTATCTCATGTACCATTGTTGAATTCTTAGGCCTAACTAAATAGATATAACTTATAACCACTAGAACTCTTATGTCCTTTAATGAATCAAGGGTTAACATCAAGGGGTCTATCTCCTTGGATTTTGTGACAAGGGGACAATTCCCCATAACTGCCAGTTTCTTGATGGTAGAGGAGACACTAGGGTTCAACATTATCCTAAGAAGACCTTGGTTGGCTCAATTACAAGCTATGTCCTCACCCATCCATCAAGAAATCCACCTTCTTTATGAGGGAGGTGAAATCATCATCCACAATGATAGTGTGATTTCCCTAGTTGCTAGAAATGTGGACATACAGCATGGGTCCAATGTGGAGCTTTAAGAAGAAGCTCCCAACCAGGAAATCCAATAACCAAAGATAGAATACAAAGAAAACAATGAAAACGAGATTCATTATGGGATGAAATCCCTTTTAACATCATGAGTGAAGGTGATGGTGAATACAAGCTTGTGGAAAGTATACCTTATTCATTTCCTAATCTTACAAAGATTAGGAAGAATCTACACAATTGAAGTACACCTTAGCCTTTCCATCCCATTTCATTATGACCATATGCACTGATAGTCATATAGCCTAACCTTTCTTAATTTGTTATATCTTTTTATGCATTGTGTTTACTCTTTATGCATGTTTACTAAGTTTCTACTTTCATTTGCATTTTACTTATATATTACAACCTTTCTTTACTTTTACTCATATTATAAACATAAAACATCCTTAAAAATATATATTTATTTTACATCCTTGGCCCACTATGGCCTTAAAATGGCATCACTGGTCCACTATGACCTTAAACTAGCATCATAGTCTGCTAAGACTTTAAACTGGCAACATGGCCAACCATGGCCTTAAACTAACAATGACAATCCTATAACATGGCTTGTCATAACATGGCCTGTCATGTCCCTAAACTAGCAAAACAAAAAAACCTATGCTTTCCATGGCCTAAACTTGGCAAACATCTCTTTTATTATATTTCTTTTTATTTAGCTTATCATCACATCAATTAGCCATCTAATTTTAATCATTTGCAATGTTTACTATAACAATATATGTATAACCAAAAATGAAACCAAAATTTAAATTTAAAGTATTCATAACATACATATCCATGGCCACATTATGTGGAAAAATGTCAAAGAATAATAATAGTCTTGGCTAATCATAGTGACCAACATGAAGATAAAAACAAATAGCCAACAAGCTAAGTTGATTGAGGTTGTTAAGGGGCATCCAAAGGAGGGACTGGTGGGTCATTCCCATCCTCACCACTAGGTCCACTAATGTCTCTTGAAGCCTAAAATACAATAACATATAGCCAATTAGCAACCCATAGATAAAACCATAAACAATAACAAAACCTAAAAACTAAAAACATAAAATGCATCAACCTTACGAGGATTCTAGCTCCATGACTTTTAAGGATAGATGTGGAAGGCCATACTCCAAATGATGGAGGATTTGGTCCTCCATCATGTTGGCCTAGTTAAAATCCCCAAGATAAAAAGGATGCCATTCTTGTCTATAGTAGTCCAAGTAGGAGACTCCTGGTTAATAGCAATCATAGAGGTTTCACTTGTAGTAGTGGTAATCTAAGTAGTAGGGGATTGCTTCACCATGAGAGTAATTTCAAAAATCTAATAAGCACTCTCCACCTAGATCTCCTAGATGAGCATCTCTCTCTTGCACTATTTAATCAAATCCTCCTTGAGCCACTTGAGGTAGGCCCCATGATCTATGTTCTACTCTCACTTATTAACCTTTTGTTTCTTATCCCACTCTAGGAACCAAGTGGAGTGATCTTTCCAATGTTCAACCTTTTGGAAGATGAGCTCCATTTGCATCTATTGGTCTACCATCCCACATAAGACTACTACTTTATCCCAAATCATGTGTTAGTAGCAAGTCCACGTGATCTCCTTAGTCTACAATTCCCCTAAGTTAGCCACTTGGGCTTCCACAAAGGCCTTGTAGTCTTGGAGATCTTTAATCGTATCCTTCTATCATTGAGTCTTTTCCCTTAAGGCCACAACTTCCTCCCATAGGGATTTGTTAGAACTCTTTAGCTTCCATGAATTTTTTGCACACAATATTGCTAGATCAATAGTGATCTCATACAACTTCAAGGGTACACTAGATACATCAGAGGGAAGCTTAGGTAAAGAGTCAATTTTCATGTCTCTGTTGGGGTCCTACTCCACAGAAGGTACTACACAAGCATAAAAATACAACCAATAAATGAAATGTAGAACCTAAGATAGCCATAACACAAACATAGTCTATAATATAGTCAAATAACTAAAGCATATAAAACAAAATCCTTACCTATCTTGGATGTAACCTATTGCAATTGATCGATGATGTCCTTAGCCATTCCATGCATGAACTCCATCTTATCTAGAGTCTCTACCCATGGTTTCACATGAAACTCAAGGACATGGGCTTACATTGGCAACTTAGGAACTACTATAAGCATAACAATCACTGAAAGATTAGGATGAAAAAAAATTTAAATAATAGGGCATAATGAAAGCATTAAAGCATAGGCACACATGTCTCCTCTGGTTCCTCCTCTAGAATGATGATGTGGGATGTACCTAACACCACCTCACCAAACAAGGCATTTAGATTATTTATATTCACATTAGCAAAACCTTCGACCTTAAGTTCCTATAGGAGTGCCTCTTCTACACACCTTTGTTCTTCCTCCATGGTAGCTTAGGCTACTATGACTTGATAGTTTTCTACAACTAGAGCACATGGAGAACCAGTTAACATATGAAATCATCACATAGTCATAAAATTTAAAACATAAAATAGCCAAGCTTAAACAAAGTGTACCTATGACTTCCTACTTCAATGGCTTAAACTTAAACTAAATCTTCTTTGATATGGGTTGGTCTAATGTTGGAGGTTCTTCCTCTATAGGCCTTTCGAGTTTCTCTTTGGCTACTCCTTCGACCTGCCTACATCATCATTTGGCCTATTGAATGCTCACTGAAAATGAGAGAGGCTCATCATCATCCATGCTATCAAGGAATTCACATTGCATAACATCAAGATTCTTGGTGGTAATGGATAAAGAATCATCCATCTCCTTTGGTGGGTTCTAGGCCTGCACTGTTAGATAAATGTGCTTTATCCAAGGCCTAGAAAGTTGGCTTGGGTCTTGGGGAATCCATCATCCATTCATGTACACAGCCAAAAACTCCACAAACCTCTTCAAATAACTAGCAAAAAATGGAAAATGAATGTGGATTATTGTAGAGGTGTCCATGCAAAGTCTAAGAATTTCCTCTTAAAGCCTAGCAACCAAATAAATCACCCAGTTAAACCTAGTTCCATCCATTAGGACCTTCTTAAAAGTCCACCGCTATGCAATGCTAATCACCTTCTTTTATGATAATAGTTTGGGAAACACATGAAATTTAAACAAAAGATATGATTTCTTCACATTAGGGTTTTTAGAGTTATCCATGGAAATTCTAGAATGGTCAATGTTAGTAACAAGCCACTCTAAAACTTCATCATGATGGCCTAATTCCTTCACTATTCTAGTGGCAACCTTTGCCCCATCAGTGGGGATACCAAACAAGCTATAAAA
This sequence comes from Gnetum montanum, assembly GCA_015680685.1. Lineage (NCBI taxonomy): Eukaryota > Viridiplantae > Streptophyta > Gnetopsida > Gnetales > Gnetaceae > Gnetum > Gnetum montanum. The sequence continues at coordinate 287,430 of MNCI01038085.1, read as the reverse complement.
TAGGCCCTCATCAATGTCTATGTTAATTGTCATGCCTTGAATGATGATGCTAAAATGACTAGCCTCCTTGTCAAAGGAGTCAGTGACATGCAACACCTCTACAAGAAGGATGGAAGGGATCAGTGCCAGAAATACCTCAAGTAAATCCACACATTGGATGTTTGCTTGAATGTACGTAGGTGTCTATCCCCTCAGACACTTCTATGTTGCTATCATCTCACCAAACATCAAGATGAGGGTATCCTCATGACATGCTCCTGAAAGTGGTATGGTAACATCAGTAGAGGTGGAAAATCCTACAAAGCAACAACCAAAGGTTAGCATCAGCATAAGAAAGTTTAACAACTAGTTAAAGTTATAGAACACCTATATTTTTCATAACCATAAAACATTAGAAGTTATAGCCTTTATGTTTACCTTTATTCTCCTTCTTCAATGTGGTTTGATTAGAGGTATTCCCTTGCCCAAAGCTAGAACCATAGTAAAACCTTTTCCAAAGGTATATCAAGGAGAGGGGTATTGGTCTTGGGATGATCAATGTAGAATAGAATGTCCACCAACTTCACAATGATGAGGATGGGCTTCAAATAAACCCTACATGAAGCAAAGCAAGAGCATTATGAAAAATTTGAATTTCTTAACAAGTTTGAAAAAAACATCTTAGTCAAAGGTGAAATTAGCCTCTGTAAAAAGCTCTAAGGTGTTTATTTAAATTGGCTTAAGAAATTCCACAAAAAGAAACATTATTAGAACCTTTCATACCCTTACATTATGATCAATTAAAATTACTTAATAAATTTTTTTAAAAAAACACCATATTTGAAGGTGAAACTAACCTCTATAAAAATATCTAAGGTGTTTATCTAAATTGGCTTAAGAAATTCCATAAAAGCCCATTATTACAACCTTTCATAGCCTTACATTATGATCAATTATAATTACTTAACAAATATAGAAAAATAATCCTAGTCAAAGGTAAAATTAGCCTCTATAAAAAGCTCAAAGGTATTTATATAAATTGGCTTACAAAATTTCACAAAAAAAGGATTATCACAATCATTCAAAGCCTTACATTATGAACAATTGAAACTACTTAACAAATTTGAAAAAAACACTCTAGTTGAAGGTGAAATTAACCTCTATAGAAAATCTCTAAGGTGTTTATCTAAATTGTCTTAACAAATTCAACAAAAAGCATTATTAGAAAATATTACAACCTTTCACAGCCAAAATATTATAGCTAAAACTTCATAGCTAGTTTAAACCATGCATAAACTTAGAAAAAGCATATAGCTATAGTAAAAAGCTTTCTAAAATCACAAAAGGCTTTTAATTTTATAAAATTTAAAATTTAAAACATAATTTTTACATGTTGACAAGAAATGCTACACATATCAATCACATCCATCTCTGAAGGGATAAAGTGCTACAACCACAATTTGCCTTGTTCACACAGCCATAACCAAAAATTCATTAAGAATCCACATAACCACTAATTTCAATGATTCCACCATTAGAATCCTAAAATCACAAGCTTTGAAGCAATGACCATTGCAACTAGAAATACATAACCATTTTTTACATGAAATATGGATAGAATTAACAAAAACGTAGTTGTCACCATTAACCCCTTTTTTTGTAGGGTTAGTAAAAACTTCATTAAAAATTTGTTTCAAGTTTAATTGAAGTGATTCTACCATTTTTGGAAATTTGAAGCCAAGGTACATCCAATTATAACTAAAAAAAACAAAAATATAATAATTTTCTTAGAAAAAATTTTTGAACTTACATGAAATTTTAACAACAGCATGAAAAACCTAACTACATGAGCTTAGGAAAATAGCAATAACTCCATCGTTATTAATGCAAATCAAATGAGACAATATCCATTGGAAAGCTCAAATGTAGGGCTACAAACACATAGCATTTAAGTTTTAAAATATGTAGTTGTTTTCTTAGAAAAATACATAATGTTTCTTTCTCTTTTCATGTAAAAAGCTAAAGCCCAACTTAGCATAGCCTAAAAATAATAGCCAAACCAACTAAAATAACTTGTACCCATTTGAAAACACACCAAAATAAGAGTGTAAGATTTTGTTAAAATTTAATTTTGATGAATAGTTTGGCCTAGATCTAAGAAAAATAACCATACTCTGAAATTTTGAGAAAAAAGTATGGAAACAGCAAGCTTACTTTTAAAAGTCAAATCTACTAAGATCAAAACAATGAAACAACCATAGATCTACATAGAAATAATAAAACTAAGAGGTGGGATATCATAAAAAAAAATTTTACCCCCTCTATCAACATAAATCAAAGAAAAATAGTCGCACATGTGGCAAGAAGAACACAAGAAAAGTAATAAAAGTAGCAAGAAACAAAAATAAAAATGAGTAGAACTACCTACCTCAGAGTAGATTCAAATGAAGCTTGGATTGGGATGGTCCTAGGCAGCCCTAATAGATCCCTTTCTTGTTCATTTTCCTTCTAAATATTAGGACTCTAGCTCTTCCCTACACATTGCTTTCCTACCATGTAGGCTCAATGCTAGTAATAATTTGAAATTGAGAAGAATGAAAGTTCTATGTTATGTGTAGGAAGGAATGGGTGCTTCCACATTGGAAATAGTTTACCTCCACAACAAAAATCAGTCATATATATCTTTGAATGTGTTGTTTGCAAGAATGATAATTGTAATCAAAAACTTGTAAAATTTGGCATTAAAAACACATCTAAACCTAAACGGCAACCTCTAAGCCCTAGTTGCCAATTCAATGCACCATAACTCCAAGTGCACTGAAGTGCAAGGAGGGAAAACTTTCTTCCATGTTGATTTTGGTGGGAAAAAACTTCACTTTTCAAATTTTAAAATTTTTAGGTTGTAGGCCTCACCATATGCCTCACCTCCTAGCCAAAAAATTGCATCAGTGTTGGGTTTTAATTCCTTAAACACTTAGAAAAACAACCAAGCCTTAACTCCTACACATCCATGCTAGGATATCATACCTAATATGGATGCATGATTGCCATTTCTTGAAACCATTGAAATATAGCTTTTTTTTTCATTTTTAATAATTAAAATCTACCTTTCTCAACCCTAGGCTCCAAAAAGTAGGTTAAACATTGAAAATTTTGGAAAATTTTAGTTTCCATGTTGGGAAAACAATACCTATCATGGAAGAAGAATGGCAACAATCATTCATATTTTCCAACATCCATATAGGCAAATTTTGACCCCAAAGTTGGCACACATGACCTAGATTCCCTCAGAGGATCTTTAGCAGCGTTAGAACCTCACTAAATGTAGTCGAAATGGGTTGAAATAGGTCAAAACCTTGGGATTTGATGTTTTTTCACTAGGAAAGGCTTCATCCATGTTGAGCATCTCATACCTAGTGTGGATAGCTGGGGGAAGCTAAAAATAACCTAAATTAATAGCCTAGTAGCCATTTCTCAAAGCTTGATGGCCTCTAGAGCTTGTTAGTACCCTTTGAAGCTTCCAAATGCTCCAAAAGTAGTCAAATATGGTACAAAACTACCTTTTCCCTCTCATTCACACTAGGGCCATCATGACTAACATAGAAGAAAGGGGAAAGACTAAATGAAGCTCTTAGGAGCCTCCAAATTTGTGGATCTTGACATCCAATATTGACCATCAACATCAACAACCCCAAAGACTAACATGCATGGTCGATTGGCTATCGAACTAGCCTAGATCTAACCTTCATGATTCTTCCACACTACTTAGTATGGAAACTAGAAGAAGTGTCTTTGAAAGTTAGTTGGGGAATCCCAAGAACAAGAAGCAACCTCAAATTACCTTGTACCTAACAATTGAACCTTCACAACCTCTCTAAATGTCACTAGGATGCCAAAAACTAGTAAAATAAAAATCCCTAAAGTTCTCCACACTGAGGAAAACCTCTTCCAGACTACGCTTTTGACCCCCAATGTTGGTGGAAGGGGAAAAGCCAAAACTATTGAAGTTTTCATGAAATTTGGCTTCCAGAAGCAACCCAATCATTCTAGAATCCACCAGACTTCTGGAAATAATCTAAAATAACTCAAAGTTGTTCCCTTAGGTTTCTCCATGCTAAGGAAGATCCCATCCATGATGGGAATCCTAGCTCCAGTGTGGATGGAGGTGGGAAGGCTAAAAACCTACTCAAAATCCTCAAAATGGCCAAATTTCTACCTTAGCCATTGATAATCAACTCTAGCAACCCTATGGAAACACATGCATAAGTAAAACTAGTAGAAATTGGCAAAAACATAAAGCCCCTTAGTTCCTCCACATTGGAAGCCACCTCTTCCATGCTAGCCAACATGGAGAAAAGGGTAAAACTTTGGGGGTGCTCCAATATAACCCTCAAATATCTTAAATGAATGGCATGAAGACCTATGTGTATTCTAGAAACCTATTTGCACATGCTAAGATCCTCAAACCTATCAATATTTATCATAAATAGCCAAAATAGTTTTCCCCAAATCTTCCATGTTGAGCATAGAAATCCTAGTGTGGAAAATGGGGAAACATCAAAAACCTTTTAACAACCTTCGAAATAACTAAATCTTAACACTAGGTAGCCGCAATTGATATTAACAACTTCAAAGACCTACATGCATGGCCAAAAATAATGCAAATGATCAAAACACTACTCACCCTACTCTTCTTCACTGAGCATACTATGACTAGTGTGAAATAATGGGGGGGGGGGGGGGAGAGAGAGAGCTCAAAAACCATGTGGAAAACCTCAAAACTAACTGATTTTTACTCTAAACCCTAGCCCTCAACCCTTCCAAACTTGGAAGTAGACATGCACAATCAATTGAGGTTAAAACTAGCCTAGATTTGACATGTATGATTCTTCCACATTAGGGAACTCCTCCTCCATGTTACCTAGTGTAGAAACTGATGGGGGAACTCATTTAATATTAGATAACCTTGAATGCACTCTAGAACCCTAGCAGTAGCCATTGGAGCCTTCAAACCTTAGAAAACTAATCTTGAACGGCCAAAAAGTGGTTTCCCCTAATAATCCACACTAATCATCGTAGTTCTAATGTGAAAAAATGGGGAATCCTAAAAAGCACTTTAGAGCACTTAAAACTACAAAATTTTGACATGAAACCTTATCCTTGGGCCCTAGCAACTATGAAAGCTGACATGCACAATTGATTATGATCCAAATTGGTCTAGATCTAGAATTATTGTTTCATCCATGCTAAATAAGATCCCTTTCATGCTTGCCAATATGGAAATAAGTGGAAAAATCTACTTTCCCACTTTTAGTTACAAGATAACACTCTTGGAGATTAAAGCTCTATGCTGGAGAAGCCTAGGACCTCATAGCTTTAAGATTTTGTTCATTTGATCTTATGTTCATCTTTGAAATTCATTCCCCCCTAATATTCCACTTTGGAGCAACTTCCCTAGCATGGAAATAGGGGGAAAAACTTATACACCATAAAAAAACATTCAAATATGATCAAACTCAACCAAACACTTGTGGAATCATGATTCATAGCCCTAGGTGCCTAGAAAACTAGTCAACATGCCCTTAAGTCATCCTAAATCAATGAAACAAGTTTCCTCCCATCCTTCCACACTAGGGATGTTATTCGCAACATGGAATAAGTGGTAAATCCATTTTAACATGTTTTGACACTCAAAAGTATCTCAAATTGCCTCAAAACAAAGCTAGAGGATGCACAAGTTCCAGATCTAGGCTCTAGTTGTCCGTTTCATGTCATTTGATCCTATTTTAATTGAAATTTTTATTCTCCACATTGAAACCTTTCTCTTCCATGCTATCCAAAATGAAAATAGGGGTGGAATGTTCCAGAACCTACTTTTTGACCCTTATAGACCTCTAGAGTGCCAAGTTTTAATGGATTTAGCACTATGCTACCTTCGGAAGGCCCTAGAACCTCAATTTTGGACGTCTAGATGCTCCAAAATCTATTTCCCTTATTTTCCATGTTGAGATTCCCTAATTCCATGCTATCTAACATGGAAATAAGGTAGCCCAATCTTGAAGCATCAAAACTCTTAGTTTTCATGTTCAAACTACCCAAAAATAGCCCTGATTGATGCTGAAACTCACTTGATAGCCTCACAGTCCTAAATCATGGCCCACTAAGGCCTAAAACTAGCACAATATAATCCTTTTGACCTAGGTTAACTAAATTTCATCATATTTAACCTATTTTTACCTTATTATATAATGTTTCAACTTGGTTTTAGCCTTGTGTTGCATTGTTGACCTTGATAACCTTCTTATAGCATTCGTATAGACTTATATTCTTTTTATTTAGCTTATTATAGCTTTATTTAACTTTGTTTATCCTTTCATTAGTATCAAATAATGGGATTTAACCTTCCCTAACTACCATTTGGCACCATGTGACCATGGCTTGCTATGACCTTAAACTAGCATCATGGCCCACTAAGGCCTTAAATTGGAAAAATCATGACTTTTGTTGATCATTTGTAGCCTTATTAATCATACTTCCCTTTTTTGGCTTCTATTTGATCCTTATTGCACTTTGTTGACCTGTCCTTATCATATTAATAGCCTTGGATGATCTTGTTTACATTAGATCTACATGTATTTACATGATTTTATAGAATTTTATCATTATTTATTCACTCTTACCTAGGTGCCACTTAATATGCTTTTTGTTAATATGTAGGATCAAAGTATGACTACCTAGGAGAAAATCAATTTGCCTTTGTGTCTACATGGAACTCACAATGATGTTGAATGGTATATTGACCCTAATTGCCTAGATCTTAAGCCTAAGAGTCTTGTTCATCACATAGCCTCAATAGAGAAACCTATAGAATGGCCTAAAAACCTAATCAAAACCCTTGAATTAGAAGCAGGTGACATAACCAAAGACTCTCTAGCTAAGGTTCCTGTCACAACATGCAGTGGTGAGGAGAAAACCCTTGAACTAAGTTCCTCACTAGAATCTCAACAAGCTCAAGACATTACCAAGGTCCTACAAAGCAACATTAAGGCCTTTTCTTAGTCATATAAAGATATGTTAAGCCTAGACCCATGTTTAGTCTAGCACAACATCATACTAGACCCTAGCATTAGACTAGTTTAGCAAAAAGTATGTAAGATTATATCTGATTTGGCCTTGATAGTTCATGATGAGATCTCAAAGTTATACCAAGATGCTTTCATTAGAGTTGTTGATTATGCAAAATGGATGTTCAACAGGAGTATTTGTATTTGCATTGATTTCCAAGACCTAAATAAAGGAACCACCAAGGATGACTTCCCTTTTCCTAGTCTTGATCAACTTATTGATACTATTGTTGGGCATGCCTTGTTGTCCTTTATGGATGGATTCTTAGTATATAACCAAAATAGGATCAACCTAGAGCACCAACTTAGCATGACCTTCATGACCCATTGGGGTACCTTTTTCTATAGTACAATGCACTTTGGCCTTAAGAACATCAAAGTGACCTATCAACAAGTCATAACCTATATATTTAGCAATTACATGCTAGGTTTGCTTAATGATTACATGGATGATATAGTTGTTAAGTCTAAAGTGGCCAATGCTCATGCTTTATGCTAATGACCTATACCTTGTGCTTAAATGATCCCTCAAGTATGAGCTTGGGCTCAATCCTAAAAAATGTTTCTTCGATGTCACGACTAGTAAGATGCTTGGCTTTGTAGTTTCCGATGTAGGGATACGTGTCAATCTTTATAAGGTTAAGCCCATATCAAAATTAGTAGCACCTACCAACCTTAAGAAGATTCAGGGATTACAAGAAAATTACAATTTATTCATAGGTTTATCACTAGGCTTAAAAATAAGTTATAGCCATGCAACACTTGCTTAAAAAAGGGATTCACTATGATTGAATAGCTTAATGTCAAGAGACCTTTAAAAACCTTAAGCAAGAGTTGGCACAACTACTAACAACCTATCCTCTACAAGAGGGTAAACCATTTTACATCTACCTTACCATCTTCAATATATCTATTGCCTTTCTACTCTATCAAGAATGCTATGATTGTGTAAAGATGTCAGTATACTAACTTAGACATGCATTAGTTGCCCACAAGACCCAATACACTAAAGTGGAGAAATATTATCTAGCACTAGTCTTCTCATTGAAGAAGCGGAGATACTACTTCTTTAGAAGTTAAGTCAATGTCATTTGCAAGGATAACGCACTTAAAGCCATAATGAAAAACATATATGAAAGTAGCTATATAGCTCGATGGAAAGCCATAACCATGGAGTTTGACCTTCACTATGTCTCTCAATCTTCAATGAAAGGCCAATCTATAGCCATACAACTCATAGTTTTACTTGTTGATGATACGGTAACCATAGAACCTGAATTTCCTTATGAGCACATTAACATCATTAGCAAGTACCCAAGGATTATGAGGTATTCATGCACTTTGATGGAGTTTCAACTGACCATGGAACTAGTGTTGTTTCCATCATAACATTCCAATCTAGTGAGATGCAACCCTTCACCTATCATTTTGAGTTTCCATGTACCAACAACATAATGGAGTACGATGGCTTAGTCAGAGGGATGATAATAGTTTTTGATCTAGGAATTAGATGTTTAATGATCAAAGGCAATTCAAAACTTGTGATCAACCAAGTAACCAAAGTCTATGTATGTAAAGCCAAACACTTACAACCTTACTTTGACCTAGGGAAGCAATTATTATAATAATTGATAGATGTTGATATCTAACACATACCTTGAAACAAGAATGCCATAGTTGATGCAATTGTAATGTTAACCCTTAGTGTGATGCCAAATGTATTTAGTAAGTTTCCCACCTTCACCATGAACTATGCTATTCCCATCACATAGAAAACTGAGGATACATTTATGGTCATCATTCATACTTCTCCTACCAAGCAATGGTATGATGATATCAAATTTTACCTTATGAATGGTGAATCCTCACAATGCCTGACTGTTGCTCAAACAAACATTGTATGTAAATGCTTGAAGCAATATGTCATCATAAGTGATAACACTTTATGTCAAGAATCCTATGATGGCATACTCCTAAAGTGCTTAGGTAAAATCAAAGCTAGCACAATCCTAGAGGAGGTTCCCAAGGGTATTTATAGAGGATATATAATACCTAGAGTTATGGCCTCTAAGATTAGATGGTTAGGCTACTATTAGCCCCATATGGAAAATGACTACCTATAGAAGGTTAAGCAGTGTGACACATGCCAACAATATAGAAACCTTATACATGTATCACCAGCTTAGTTGCATACCACTGAAATAACATGGTTGTTTTAATTATGGGGGCTGGATATCATTGGATCAATAATGCCCAAGTCTTTTGCAAGACATAGCTTCATCATCATCCCAATCGAATACTTTACCAAATGGGTTGAGGCTATTCCCCTAAGGAAGGTTACATTTGAGAAAGTCTAAAAATTCATTCTAGATAACATTGTAGCTTGTTTTTGCATACCCATGACGATAGTTACAGATAATGAACCACAATTTAGTAGCCATGAAATGAAATATTTTTGTCACAACCTAGGTATTAATCATTCTTTCTCATCATCCTATTACCCTCAAGATAATGAATAATTAGAAGTAAGTAACAAGGCCATCATCAACTTTCTCAAGAAGATAGTAAATAACAACAAGTGCAGATGGCATGAGTGGCTTGTCCATGCACTATGGGCATATAGAACAACCTATTGCATGACAACTAGTATAATACCTTATACTTTTTTATGATTCTAAAGTTGTCTTACCTCTTGAATTGTAGGTACCATCACGTTAAGTAGCCTTCTCTAACTTCATCAATCATAAGAAAAACAAGGAGTTGCAGATAGCAACCCTAGACTTAGTGGAGGAACAATGTATGCAAGTGCTTGATCACATCAAGCACTATCAAGAGAGGAAAAAGTAGCAACATCACCATAACTTAATCAATCATAAGATCAAGGAAGGTGACCTGGTCCTCAAATCCATTCACAAGCATGCAGATAAATTCCTAGCCAACTGGGAAATGCCCTTCCTTGTTGCTAGAGCCTATGGGAGCAACACATTCAAGATAGCTGAAATGGATGGGAATAAGCTTGTCAATCCAATTAATCACTCCTATCTAAAGTCATACTTTCAATTCCCTACCAAGGCCTTAAACTAGTACCATGACCCACCATGATCCTAAAATTGGTAGCATTAAAGACTTTGATAACTTGGTTTTGTCATCCCATGTGTTCTATATGCATTATAGTGTCATAATATGTAGTGGTATTTTGTATTCTTTGTTGATGTATCTCGAGTCAATCCTCTAAACAACAACAAAGAGGAGCCATTGAAACACAACAAAAAATTTTATGTTATGGCCAATTTTCGTCATGCTGCTTTCACTCCATGAAGCCCAAGGTAAAACTTCACTGTAAATGTGGAGGTTGCAATCCATAAGGGGCAATCTCACATAACTTATACTTTTTATGCTAAGAAATTCCTCATAAGTAGTCAAAGCCTCATTACCCAAGTGAAAAAAGTCACCTAGTATCTATATTTGGGCTTAAGAGGGTTAAAAATGCCTTTTGGAATGCTAAAAATGGAAATTTAATTGATTTTATTGGTTGTATACATTTTTATATGTTGGAAATACTTACAAGAGTTAGATCTCACCTACGCCTAGCATGGAAAGGTGGAGGGTTTTTCCTCATCTTGGAAACTTTTCCCCCCAGCATTGAGACTATATGCTTAGCCTGGAAACCTTCCCTTCTTATCATGGAGGTTTTCCTCCAACATGGAAAGTACATGCCCCAAGCATGGAAGCCACAAAAGCTAGATTTCAACATTCCATGCACTCCGATGTTGACCAACTACTTCATCAAGGATGTGAAAGGTTGAGCAAGGAAGATTCATCTCCAGCATAGAAGGTGTGCCTTTGTTACTATTTATAGTAAATAGAATGGCCATGGGAAGATGATAGTTATCATATATGGTAATATCCCAAATCTGGGCACCCATCTCACCTATACAAGGCAAGAATTTGTAGCAATTTGTCAGCCAATTTGTAGCAATTGTAAAACCAAATTATAGCCTAATCACAACCACTTTATAGCTTCATTCATGGCCTAAAACCTATAAAAACTAGCTTCCAACACCATCTACAAGTTCTAGGATTTTTCATAGTTCATCAAATTTTTTAAAAATTCCACACTCGAGCATTCTCTAACACTAGAGAACTCTTATAATCTCCCATGTTTGCATTCTCTTGAACCCTAGTGTGGAAGCATTATAGCCTTGATACTAGTTAACTTTTGGTGTTAACATTGCATTTTTAGGGCTCCCCAGCATGCAGCAATTTGGAAGCCAGAGTTTTCAGTTTTCTCCCCACCAATAATAGCCAACATTACAAATTTGGAATAGTAACATAGAAGGTTTGATAGCATCAAGAGTGGCAAAACATCTAGCTTGTGGAGTTGACTACATCGACTTTAACAAACCTTGAACCCTTGTCCAAGTGAACCCCCCTTTACTACCCACTCAAGAACCATTTGTATACATTTCTCTAATTTATTATTTATTATTTCTCAATAAAGTTTTAAGTTTTGGGTTTTGTATGCAAAATATTATTTGTTTATTTTCTATGTATTATTCAAATGTGTTATCAGTTTTCAAGCTCTATTTTTATTACACCATTTTGCAACACCCCCTAAGTCCCTAGTTGATCTACCAAAGTAGCTAGGGCATCTCGAATCCCAATTTTTTAGAGGCCTTGAGCACTTGAGGTTGAGGCTATTGTACTAGACTCATCAGTTTTCCAACAATCAATTTTTCCAATCACAACAATCCTTAACTGATCAAAACCATTAATCATCCATGGGGCCCATGGACTTCTTAGTTTAAGGACATGCAAGGGCATCAAAGGTATGATCCTACTATTGGCAAGATCCATTTGCATACTCCTTGGTCAGTTAGTTAAGTCCCTTATCCCTTAGGCATTTTTGCATTTAAATCTTTTGTGCTCCGCATCGATTATAGCTAGTTATGCACTCCTTTATGGTATTTTTGTATCATTCTCCCAAGAAAATCTCCTTTTTTGAACATTCTCTAGCCCTCTTCATGCATTTTCTCATGTTCTAGGCTTTTTGGGCTTCATTTGGACTTGAACTTCATGTAAAAACTCCTTGATTTTCTTTCATTTTCAAAGATAGATAAATTTTATCTTTTTGTTGCATCAACGCAATCCCATTAACGTAGTCAGCTTCATCAACATGATTTCTTTGATTGGATTTGATTAATGCATGAAAAAAATCCTATAAATATAGTGCAATACTTTAAAATTTTTTGCCATTTTCTTTCAAACAGGAAACAAGTTTTTGTAATTTTCAAAGCCCAAAATCTTCCAAAGCCCATATCTTTCAAACTGCTTGTCCAATTAACCTCATTTTTCATTTCTACAACTATCAAAGGTAAGCTCAACATTGTGGAAACCACAAATATTAGGTTTTTTTTCAAAAAATTTCTAACTCCCACAAGGTTTAACCAATAAAATAATATTAAAATTACTAATTTAAAAGTGTTAAACCTTTCCAATGAACTTTGATAGACATTAAAATGAAATAATAATAAAATAATATTAGAATAATCAAATCTATCATGATCACAACTTAGCTAAGTTTAACTATCCCAAAGAGATAAGATACTGAAATGTTATAAAGTTACACACCAAATGCTAATCCTTGATCATGTTGTGATTACAAATGACACCAAGACCTAAGAAACCACAGGAAGGAGGACCATCTCAACTAGCGAACAAGTAGCCCATAACTAAAAGGGACCAACAAGAGCAATCCTAGGAGAAAGTAGTAGAAACTCATTCAATGGAACCTCTTCAAGAGGAGCCCAAAGTGGAATCTATCTAACAAATTTCCCAAGTTGAAACAAAGCAATCCCACCAGGACCAAGGCCAAGCCTTAAGGTCATGTTGATAAACACTTGCCTTAGGCAAATTTAGCCTAGGGATATCCAATGTTTAGTTGTCTAAGAATTGAACATTAGTACCTTCCTAGACTTTTCCCCAAAAGATGTCAAAACCCAACTTCAAAGCTCTCTCATATGGCCCATCATCACTTCCAGTGGGGAGTGGTACATGGAAGAGACCTATCTCCTACGGAATAAAAAATAGCTAGATGTAACTATGAAGATCAAGGACATAAGTATGTCTTACTTGATGAAGGCCATCTCTGAGGCCCTTGACTTGCTTGAAACTAGGACTAATCTAGCAGAGATATCTGCACAAGTGGACCTAGAGGTCAAAAAGGAGTGGATCCAATAGTTCTATGAAATGGATGGTAAAGAGTATGATGCACTCAACATGGCAGAAAATGCATATTTCATGATAGAAGCCTACCACCTCAATTCGATGATGAGGCCCAACAAGCTGATACCCTTTTCTACTTGTGTGTCCACCACTTTGAATGGGAAATTCCCTATCAACCTTCGACAACTAATCTATTCGAAGATAGAAAAATGGTTCAAATAAAATTAATGTGGAAGAAAAGAACTCCCCTTTTTGTGCCTAATCAAAACATTGTGTAAAATGAAAGGAATAGTCCACAATACCAATGATACATTAAGACATGCTCCTATTGCCTCTTAGAAAAAAATCATAAAAGCCAAGGTTTTTTGCCTAATAAAGGAAGAGGAATAGCCATAGCCATAACCATCACCCACTCATGAACTAATGCTAGAAGCATGTGCTATTATGGAATACACGCAAAATCTCCAAGGGCAATTCTTACAGTAGTAGTACCCTAGTTCAAGTGGTGATCTATCTATCTACATACCAACCTTGAACCATCTAAATGAGGTAACTTATATAATAAGGTGGTTGGAGGACATAGTGAAAAATTTCTATACCTAATGAATGGAAGCACCCACATGCTCAAATCCTAGTGCCCAGGAGGAAATGATGCTCATTCTAGGATAGCAATAGTTCCTAGAAAACTCTAGAAATGGTGTTGCCTTCTTGGTGCACTTAGAGGATGGTGATGGAACAACTATCTTGGTGATGTACCACCAAGGATAGAAAACAATAGACAAGGTAATGGCAAATAATGTGGGTGAATCCTTGAATTCTCCTATGGCATCTATGCTAGATAGTGCTAGGTTTAGAGATGTGTAGACATCCACAAAAATGGCAAGTGAGAGGTTAAGTGAGCCTAGCATGAGAAGTTACTAAAATAATCGGTGGGAACCTACCAATTAATTTTCAAGGTCTTTGACCTTCTGAATGACATCAAAACTACCTAGTCAATGTTGTTGAAGGAAAGGGGCATCATAGAAGCTTAACTTAAAATAGCTAGAGCTAAGAATTAATGCTTGGATATAGAGGTTGCAGAACTTAGAGCTCGCCTTGCAGATTCCATGGTACTCAACCAAGTAGTAACCAAGGATGAAACTTTTTAGCAAATTCAATCCAAAGTTCAAGAGGCTAATTACACCAAAGAGTCAATGATATTTAACTAGTCCTTATCTGATGCCATTTTCTACAACATTCAAAAGGACTTATCAGAGGTTCATCCAAAGAATGCAAATCTAACCAAAGATAATCATCACATACATATTTTTCAACTTGAAAAGAAATAAATGGTTGAATATATGAAACAACGACATGAGCAACTTGCTAAGGTGACAATGAACTTGAGGAGGTTAGTAGCAAAGAACCATAATCTCTCAATGGAGGAGGTCTATTCGCTTCGCCAAAGTTATGGAATTGAAATCACCACCTGGAAGGACAAGGCCCTTAAATTTGAAAGGATCAAAAACCACTACAGGAACCATGTTTCCTTTCAAAATGGAGTTAATGAAAAATACATGCAACTGATGAAGGTGAAGGTGAATGATGCCCTCCAGCAACTCCAACAAGGAGGTGATGTATGGTAACCCATCTTTGATAGAATAAATGAATACAACAAAGCTAAAATTCACCTCAAGGAGTTGCAGATCGAGGAGATGATTGAATAAATGGAGCTTTTCAACCTCCATTATGCAAACCTTGTAATGCTAACTATTGGTAGGTCATGGTTAGATTTGGAAAAGTAGGTGACCAACTCATACCTATTGTATGAGGTCAAGTTCAAGCACCATATGCAGATGAAGTAAAAGCTTGAAATAATGAATGTTAAACTAAATGTTCTCAGATAGTACTTCACTGATTAGAGATTAGCAATTGAGAACCTTGCCTAAAACATGAATGACTACTAGTAATTGGAAAGCACAATAAAGGAATTTTATGTGAAAAGAAAATAATTTGAAACCTAGTTCATTAATGTGAAGGAGTTGTTTTCTACAATGTCCTATCCTTGAGATGTTTCCACACTAGCCCATATTGTGATTCTATGTGAACCATGTATGATCCTAGGAGTAAGGAGGAGAATATTAAAGCATTGTTGGATTCTTTTCATCTTCCACTAGTAGTCACATCTGGAGCTAGACAGCGATAACCATAGCCTCAAAAATAACAACCATGTGCACTAGAAGCATAAGAATGTCCTTTGGCACCTCAAGAACCTTTACCACCTAGGATCGTTTGATTTTCCTCCTTGTCTTTAAGCTACCAAATGATATTTGCATCAATTTTATCATGGTGTTTAATTTTATTGTCATGAACACCAAATTTTATAATGATTATAAGTCCCTACACTTGGACACATAGTATTTGTATATGTCAGTTCTATGGCAATAGTTAGTCAATGATCTCATACCTTCCCAAGATTTTGTAAAGAACATGTTCCTCCTTTTGTTAACTCGACAATGAGTTTTCATTTAGTTGTGGGGGTATGATGAGTATTCATTGCTCACTTGAAACAATGGGATATAGGTTTAGAAGCATTAACATGTACCTATCCAAGTAGTGTCTTATCTTGCCTATAAATACATGCTCACCAGCCATATTTATGACATTCATTCATTAGTTTCTAGCCAAACTCTTGCATTTTTATTTCCTCAGAGTTAGAATATTTTCTTATTGTCCATAGTAGGTGTGAGAACTATATGAATCCTTTTCCAAGCATTGATCTACCTAAGCACCTCAGTGTGATTGGTAATAAAGACAAGCTTTCTTAATGAACCTTCTAGCACTTGGATTTAGCTTAATAGTTACTTAATGCATTTATTATTCATGTGATTTAATTAAATACATTTACTTAATTAATTAATTTTCAATAATTAATACACATAAGTATGGCCATCTCGAGCATATGCTTAATGCTTGGTGATCCCGCTGGCACTTAATGCTTGGTAACCTAGTAGTGTTACAACATGTTCAAGATGTGTACAAACGATGAGAACATATGCTTATGTTAGGACTAATTAATCATGAGTTAGTCATTAGATTAATTAAACATTTAATTACTTTGTCTTTGGCACTTAGGCTAATTAAAGAAAAACATAAAATGATAAAAATAATATGCCTTAATTATACTTAATCATACCTTTGTACTTCACAAGTGAAACTAAGAAGACAATGATCATGTTTGTTAGACTCACTACCTAGACCTAATGTACTTAGAAAGCTAAAGTCTACAAAATTTGACTGAATCACTTAGTGAATACTAGTAATTCATATGGTTGGATGTAGAAATTGCTTACTACTCATCACCAAGTCAAGCATTGCATGAAAATCTAGGGCAACCTTTACAAGGTTTATGTCGATAGTTTGGTTTGATGGTATGTACCTAATATAGATTAGTTGAGAATCCTCTAAGATTCTTATGAGGGTCCTTATGGAGGTCACTATGCAAGATAAAGGATGGCTACAAAGATCCTCATGATAGAATATTTTTGGCCAATGATCTTCAAGGATTCTTACCATTTCTCCCATTCATGTAAGCGATGTCAACAAGATGGAGGAATGATTGTATGAATGAAATGGTCCTAACAGTAGATTCAACCATTTCATCCTTTTAAATTTTGTGCATTGACTTCATGGGATCCATCACTCTCATGTCAAATGTCAAGGCATACATCATAGTTGTTATCGACTACTACATAAAATGGGCTTAAGCTATAGTTGTATTAGACTATACATCTATAATTTCAGTTTAGTTTGTACAACAACAGGTGGTAAATAGGTTTGGTATGCCAAGAGCACTCATTTTAGATAATGGCACATATTTTACAAGGTCTACTTTTCAAAAATTAATGTAATGCTTGGGGGTCCAACATAAACTTACATCCACCTATCAACTGAAGCTAATGGTTAAGCTAAAGTTACCAATAGGAAGATTTTTAGGATTTGAACATGAACTATTAATAGATATAGGAAGGACTAGAATACAAATCTTAATGATGCTCTATGAGCATATCATTCAACCTAAAAGCTTCCTATATGTTACTCTTCCTATGAGTTATTGTACAAAAAGTTGCCAAAACTTCAAATCCAAACTAAAATTTGTACACTCACAATGGCATGTGAGCTTAACCTAAACATTAATCCAGCCTAAAAAGAACATTTGAAGACACTAAATGTGCTATATGAGAATATAAAATAACCTTTACGATAAATGAAGTGCAAAAATCACACCATAACCAACATCATGGTGCATAGATAAGAAGAGTTCAATTCCAGTCTAGTAATAAAATTCTTTATTGGAATCCCATGCATGTGTCATAATGCACCAAGTTTCAAAAATTATGAAAAGAATCTTATATAATCCTTTCAACTTCTTCTTATAGGGCCATGAAAATTTACCATATATCGTGCCCTCAAATACATCTCTGAATCAACAGACATCAACATACACCATTCCTAGGATCCTAACCAGAAACTCTAACACCTTTGCATCAGAACAAGCATGCTCTATTTTTTAGATCTTCTTCTCTCAACATAGTCATGGTGGAGATCACCATTCATTTTGATATCTTGATGAGATTAACAATTTTTCATCTTTTTGTTTTGCAATTTTCTTCATCTATTTTCCATTTTCTTAATGTTTAATACATTATTATAATTATTTTATTTTATTTTCTTCCTTGATTAATTTTATCTCATCTTATTGAAAATCTTTGATTTTGATCATTGCTATTGCCAATTCTAGATGGTTACTCAATGAAGTTATTAAAATATGATTTATTAAATGAAAGTCATATTTTCTCCTCATTATGTTCTCTACTAAAAATCTATCAATTTTCTACTGGTATTAGGTAGTAAGTTCATGACATGCACCTATTCCATTTATTACATGGGAAATTAGTATCGTAGAAGCATAGATGGTCTTTCACATTACAACTAAGAAGTAACTAATGATCATGTTATTTAATTAACTAGGAAAGAACCAAGTGGGAAATGGAAAAAAGTATAACCTCAAGGGGAAATGATATGGTTTTTCTCTCAACATCCTTCTTAAGTTCTATGATTCTCCACTAATATATCATCATTCCTAATGTTGATAATAAAAGTACGCATGTCTTTGCATGATGTGGTTCCCATTAAAAAAACATAATAATAATATGATAATTTAAAGCACATCCCTTAGACTCAATAATGGGTTACAAGCACTAGTTATAGGACTATAAAGACATGTTACCCATGCCCTCTAACTAAGGCCTTCTTTACATCCTTCTTCTCTTTTCTTCTTTTTCTTGTAGTGATGCTTCTCCTTTGGGGTTGTCAAGAACTTTTGATCAATGAAGAAAGGATGTATGTCAATGTGAGATCACTATAGATGGCTTGAACTTGGTCTAGAATTGGAACAACATGACATCAAATCATCTTAATCACAATTTACATCAATGATCTCATGTGACCAAGATGCAAATTATCTATCCATCATTCTCTCTCTCCATTTTCTTAACCCATATTACATCACCTCACTAACTCACATCATGATCAATTGATAAGTTTTATTTTCTAAATAGCATAACCCTAAGACAATTCCTCTCATAGATATATAATTTTAAATAAAAAAATCATTCATCATCCTCAGTGCCTAAGGATTCCTTGTGATGAAGTTATGTAAGGATATAGTCAACATATGTCTACTTTAGAGAGGATCCACTTGCATTCCTTTCCTCTACCTTAAGTTAAACTCACTAATAATGGGTTGCTTATGTGATAACTCATTTCGATAGCATTAGAGCATCCATTTTATCTCTATTTTACATTAGAATATCCTAGAATAACTCATCCAACCACTATACTTGCTTGAAATTGGCCAAACCTAACTTCTTCCATGTTATTGTCAACATTCTATAGATTTTTGGCTTCCATTTGGCTCTTGTTTCATTCCCAAACTCATCTAAAACTCCATTTTTATGCAAAAAAAAATATATAGTTAATAACAACTATGTCAACATAGCCCTGTCAACGTAGCTAGATGAGTCAACACAACCCCATCAATGTAAGGATAAAATCCTATAAATACATGCAATACTTATTTTTCATCATTTTACCAAAGTGCTAAAGGAACTTTTGCAATTTTTCAAAGCCCAAGAACCTTCAGAGCACCATAACCTCCAAACTACTTAACTGATTTCAATGATTTTTTGATTCTCAAGCTACCAGAGGTATGTCTTATATTATGGGGATTGCAAATCTTAGGTTTTTCATTGAAAGTTTATCAAAATTTTTCTAACTCCCCATGGTTAATCTATTAAAAATAATATTAAACAATGACCATGAAGAGCTAAGACCAACAAACAAACTCCATTAGCTAAGAATAAAATAATATCCTTAACCTTTCATCATGAAACAAGAATTAAAATGATACAAATTATTAACATAATATAATCTAAAAAATAGAGGTATCCAAATAAATAAAGGTTATGAGCTAAATAGCTAATCATGGATTATGTTTGTGATTAAAGATGATGTCAAATGAGGATTGCAAGTAAGAGGGCCATCACAGCTTAGGGAAGAGCGACCTTGAGGAGGAAGGAACTAACAACAATAATAATAACAAACCCAAGAACAAGAAGTAGAGGTAACACATGCTACCAGAACATTTTGAGAGAAACCCAAAGTAGAATCTGCTAGGCATATTCTCACTATGAAGACAAGACAATCTAGGCAAGATGAGGTTCCTAGGCTAAGATCCAACCGTAAGGTCACCCACACAAAATATTTCCTGGTGCAAGTTAGGACCAAGAAGGTTTAAATTTTCATTCTATAGGATTTGAACTTTGGATCATTCTTGGAGATAGCACTCAAGGATGTTAGATCACAATTGTAAAGGTCTCTTCTATGGTGCATTTTCTTCAATAGTAGAGAATGGTACATGGAGGAGACATACATATTCTAGAACAACTAACAAAAAAATGCACTGGTGAAAACCAAAGCCATTACCATCTCTTATTTGGTTGAGGTCATAGCTGAAGCCCTAAATTTTCCCAACACTAGGAAAAAAATTGCTAAGATTTCTATGCAAGTGGATCCAAAAATGAAAAAGGAATGGGTCTGTTGATGGTATGGAGTTGACCATAAAGAGTATGGTTCCCTAATAAAGGTGGAATGATCTTACTTCAAAATAGTAGCATATCACTTGAACCCAACAATGAGGCTAAGTAAGGTGATAGCCTTCTCTACTAGGGCATGTGTAGCTCTAAGTGGGAAATTCCCTATTAGCCTACCCTAGTTCATTTTCTTAGAGATTGAAAAATCCTTTAATTAAAATGAGAAGAAGGGTAAGAAGACACTCCCCTTCTCATGCTTGATACAAAAATTATGCAAAAGGTGGGGGATAGTTCACTACTCGAATGATGGCCCACCATGCTCCTATCAAATCATGCTAATAAATGATGAAGGAAAAGGTAGTAGCAAAGTTACAAGAAGAGAAGTAGCCACCACCATCATCACTTGTAGTCCCAAGAACCATACCAGAGATGCTTGTAGCCACAAAATGACTCAGAGAACTTTGGAAGTAATAACTATAGTAACAACAAGTATCTATAAGTGTTGGAAAGTCATATGTCTATTGTTTATCCATGATCCATCTAAATAAGGTTGCAAGGATCACCAACTAGCTCGATAGTGAGATAGCATCACTATTTTCTATGTAGCAAGACCAAGCACCCATGAGACCCAATCTAAGTACCAAGGAGGTCATTGTGTTCATTTTAACATAAGCATTTCATAAAATTTTGGGAAATGCAATGGCCTTCTTTATCATGTTGGAGAAATATGAAGGGGTAATGCTCCTAGTGATGCCACACAAGTGCCAAGAGATAGTAGTAAAGGTGGTGGATGATAGAGTATCCAAAGCCCTTAATTCTCCTATGAATTTTGTACAAAACATACCTACCATGGTGTATATCCAAGTGTTACCATGAGCAAGGAGTGGTCAGATGAGTGCTACCTAATACAAGAAGATGTTGGAAAAATTAGTAGAAGATGTGTAATTTCTTCAAGAGATCTTTGATTTCTTGAATCATATTACTACATACAAGTCACAACTACTCAAGACAAGGGGTAGGTTGATGGTCATAAACACACAACTTAAGGAGGCCACCATGACCAATCATCGATTGGTTGTTGAATTTGTGAAGTTAAGTGCCTATCTCTTCAACCCTATCATTCTTTGACCAAATCTTACATAGGATTAAGCTTTCTATCTACTTCAAAGAAAATATCAAGAGGTAAGAATGCAAAAGAAATGATGATATTTAATGTGTCCATGTTAGAGGACATGTGCAAAAACACTGATAACAACCTATCACAAGCTCATAAGGAGAACTTAGTCCTCACCAAGGATAATCACCACCTACAAAATGCTAAGTAAAAAAAGGATTAGATGGTCAAATACATTCGCTAGTAGTAAGAGAAACTTGCTAAGGTTAACTTAATTTTAAGGAGGTTAACAGTTGAGAATGGAAATTTTTTGATGAAGAAGGTTTGTGCCCCTCGCCAATAGATAGAAATTAAGATAAATACCTAGAAGCATTAGGACTTGAAGTTCAACAAGTAAAGAATGATTACTAGGATTAGGTCAAGCTACTCAAGAAAATTAATAAAAATGAAATAAAATTAGCAAAGAAGAAGGTAAACAAGACCATCCAGCAACTCCAACAAAGAGGAGATTCGTGATAGTCCATCTTTGATGGACTGAACACATACAATTAGATAGTGATTCACCTTAAGATGTTGCAAATTGAGGAAATGATAGAGTACATGGAACTTGATAACCTATGCTCTGAAAATTTGGCAATGCTAATAGTAGGGAGGCCAAGAAGTGAACTAAAGAAGCAAGTTACCAACTCCTGCCTTCTTTATGAAGTAAAGTTCAATCTCCATAAAGATTTAAAACAAAAGTTTTAGATAGCTAATGTAGAGCTTGAAGTTCTCAAAAGTAATTTAATAGATCAAGGAACTATTACTAAGAACCTGGTGAAGATAATGAATGACTACAAGGAGCTATAGAACCTTATCAATATGTTTGATGTTGAACATAAAACATTCACAACCAAGTTTTTCAACATGAAGGAGATGGTTCCTTCAGTGCCATGCCCATGAGACATCCCTACATTATCTCAACTATGCTAAGTAACCTAGGCTATTTATGACCCATGAAGCAAGGAAGAAAAGATGAAGGTACTAATGGATACCTTTAAACTTTCAACAACAATGATGGCAATAGTTGTGTAGCCTCAACCTCTAGCAACACTGGGATATGATGAAAGACTATCTGAGTTACTAGAGCCTCCACCTCCAGTAACTATATGAGAATTCATCACATCTTCATATTATCAATAGGTGAATATTGATTTTTTTATCCAATTGTCCAAATTTTTGTTAAAAATTTATAGTTATTTTAATAAATTTATACAATCTAACACTCAAAGTTAGTCAAAATCACTTAGTAAGTCTATCTATTAATAAAGTTCAATACTCCCCAAAATTTCATAGGAAATTCAATCCCAATTTTATTCACTCAACAATGAGTTTTCACTTAGTCATGGAGATATGATTAACCATTAATAAGAGAAGCTACATCAATGTATCCTTATCGATGTAGCCCCACCAATGTTTCCTATGATGTGTTTATGCAGGTACATCAACACTAATGTAGTCATTACCTATATAAATGTGCACACCCATCACATTTATAGTATATTTCACTTGTAGCCTTAGCCAAATTATTGCATTTTCTTCTCATGAAGGTTAGAATATTTTATTCTCTAAGTTCCCACAACATGGATTTATGAGATTATATGACACTACATATGCATACACACACATTTTCTTAGATAATAATAAAATTGAGATTTCCTCAATCCATTATAATACTTAGAATAACCTAATTCTACTTTTTAGCAATTTACTTTATATGTGATTTACTCTCTTGTTCTTCATTAATTAGTAGTATTGTTCATAATCAACATAAGTATGACCACTCCGAGCATAACATACTAACATTTCGTAATCCTAGCATTGAATACTTGGTGCACATAGTAGTATATACTTGGTAACCCAAAAACATTAATATAGGTTTAGGATGTGTATGAAAAGTGGGAGTGGATACTCTAGGTTAGGATAGTTATTTAATCAAGTAATTAATTAGTTAGTTAAAGTAAGTATTAAATCTACATTCATTCAATCATTTAGCAAGCATGATATTAAAAAGTATAAAAATAGATACATTATGTCTCAACCATACTCAACCATACATCTAGATTAACACAAGTGCAGATTGGGAAGACAACAACTTATAACTACATCATTCACCATTTTGGAATATCAACTACTTAAGTAAATAAGTCCACAAAATTTAACCAAATTGTGTGTGAATTCTTGTGATTCGTATGGTTGGGTGTAGAGACTATCCACTACTTATCATATGTTTTACTATTCTTGAATATCTTTGATTCTTTCTACAATTTGCCCTTTCTTAATATACATATTTTTAGTGATTTCTAATAAAGTATAAACTAATAAGCAAGATTTCGTTACACAATAAGAATTTCACCCCATGTTATCAAATCATCAAAGGACTAATTGTATATACATTGAGACCACATCAACCATACACTCATTGCCAATAATAAGAGGTACTTTCCATGGAGATACATTTTCATCACAAATAAATTAAAATAAACCTATAATCATTATGCATTTATAGAAAGGTAGAGAACCAAGTGGGAATGACAAGGGTGTGGCATCAAGGGGATCTATGGATTCTTTAGAGCTTCTAATATAATTCTCACTACATGTTCAAGTTTTATCATTTACTTATGTTCTAACACAAAATAGAACCATGTTCTAAAATAAGTGTTTCCTTGTTATGTCACAGGAATGACATGTTACCCATGCCTAAAGGTAGTCCTTTGGTAAAGTTGATATTTTGATTTCATAATAAATACATATTAAAAAATTCCTAGATGTTCCATGGGAAAGACACGTTACCCATGCTTGAAGGCACTCCTCTATCCAATGGCCAAGTCTCCTTCAAAATAAACTACTTAATTAATAAATTTTTTTCTTGTTCTTCATTACCAAGTAATGATATTTACTATAATTGTAATGATCTTATGGATGCAAGTTTCATGATGATACAATGTGATGTCACTGGTAAGTGGCATGGACTTGGTTTGAATCTTGGATGAATGGAATAATAATCACTTTAACCATGCATTACACACAAAATTTAGTATGCTTATGGTAAGACATGTTGCATCTCATTTTGTGTGATCCTTGTTATTATCATTTCACTTCACTATCATATATAAAATTATAATTTAATGGTATTTTATAAGATAGTAACATTTTCTTATTGGACCAATACTAACATGTATATTTTAAAAGATAAGTATGATGTATATTCAACTCCTTGAGTTCCCATGGATACTTGTAGGTGTAGTTATATAAGAATAAGAGCCTACTTTGGGGAGGATACACTTGTATAACTCCTATGTTTCCTACTTGACATACAACTCCAGATGATCTTGTACCTTTTCAATATTTTGCTAATAATCATTACTTCCCTACATATTCATTTATAAACTTAGAAATGTTTTATTCAATCACTCCCTAAACTCTAGTCGATTCACCTTGATTGAACTCCTTATTTAACACTATTTTCAAACCAAAATACCACATTCAAGGCATCATCAATGACCAAGAACACTTCAAACTACCTTACTACCTTTTAAGTGAAACAAATCATCAATATTTTCCATTAAAATTCAAATTTTGTTTTTTGAAAATTTCTAAGTTGATATTACATCTACAATACCATATCTATGATGTTACACATATAAAAAACTATATATATGCATGAATCATTAGGAAAATTTTTATTTCTACCATTTTCCATAAGGGGAGCTCATGCAATTTTTTTGTTAGAGAACTTTGCTAGTTCCATATCTTCCTCACCATACATCCAATTTGACCTATTTCTAAATCCTTCTACTCTCAGAGTGAGCATGTCAATCATGGGAAAGAACTTTTGTGCATAGTTTTATGAATTTTACAAATTTCTTTTAAGGCACAAAAGATCAATTAATGGTAAGTATTATAAACAATAACACATAATAATGAGATTTTAATTCTTCTTTAAGCCAATAGCCAACACCAGCAACATGATAGTCTATGCAAGTAGAGGCTATAGCACCACCAGCTCTAAAACAAGGACAACACCTCACACTCTCAGATGAGTGTCTATAGGCCATCCAAGAAAAGTCATTCATGCTCACTATCATAGTGGAACTAAATTTTCAGCCATTTATGAAGTTTGCACATGCAGAGGTATGTGAACAGTTGCAAGCATCACCCTTATAGCCACCATTTCAAGTAATAATGAATGATATTTAGGGAAGACATATTAAAACTAATTGACAAGATGATGTTACTATGAAGGTTTAAGGAATAATAGTATCTTCCTTAATAGATGCCATAGCTAAATCACTAAATTTGCTAAATTTTAGAGCCAACATTGCCCAAATAACTACAAGGTCATACACTAATGCCAAAGTCCTATGCTTGTAGTGGGCATACAAAACAACAAAAAAAGATATAATGGATTGTCCATAGTTGAGAAGATTTATTTTAAGATAGGAACATATTACATATTTTCTACCAAGATACTAAACAAAGTATCCACACATGCTACTATAGGAAGCATCATCTTAATGGGAAACATTTAGGCAAATATGATGTCCTTATTATTTTTAGAAATACAAAGGAGATGTGAAGAAAAGAAGACACAAAGGCTTACTCTTTCATTTTATTGTCTTATTAAAAAGTTGTGTATGTAATAAAGTATTTTGAAATACACAAATGATGCATAAAGGAAAGTTCAAAGTGCATCTTACATAGATATTTCCAAGTCAATGTTACCTAAAAACAATCAAGTGGGAAAATGAGCAAGCACTGAGGCTAAAGTGGAAACAACACCAACAACAAACATTCTAGCCATAAGAATAGAGTAAGTGGGATCTATTTGATCAACCCTAGCTATAGAATAAATAGAACCAGGTGCTCCACTAGCACAACAAACTAATTATTGACTGTTCATGAGCCATCTTCAGTAGATTATAGAAACAATAATTTGTGATACTAGAGAGGTGTTGTCTATGCACAAAGTTAGGGACAATCCTAATAAGCCTACTATATCAATAAGACCTACCAATGATCAAGTATCTTTATAGTCAAAGGAAAATGATAAATGGACACAACATATTTTAAGGAATGTTACATCCTTTCAAATGATGTTAGAGATAGGAGAGGGAGCCATAATAGTGGTTATGAAACACCCAGATGTAGCAATAGCAATAGAGATAATCATAGATCACATCAAAGAGTTATTTAATATTCTCGTTATGCGATCAACAAATATTTCTACAACCTAAGATATCCAAACCTTGGCTAAAACATCAAGAAAAGAAAGCATATCCCTTGTAGAACATGAGGATTCTCTAGATAAACTATTGGAAATAGGTTAAGGTATGCCATATCTTTTTGATATCCCTACCGATATCACTAAAGTTTAGTTAAAACAAATTTCTATAAAAGGAAAACTAGCCATAGCTAAAACATAAATGCAAAATGATGAGACTAAGATGTAAAGGCTACAAGAGGAAATACTCACACTAAGAGCTAAAAGACAAGACCCTGCACAATACATTACACCTAACTAGTTATAGCAATTTAGGAATGATCATATTAATTAAATGATGGAGAAGAAAAAAATAATTGGAGATAGAAAAGGAGAAGGTAATATGAAACAGTTTCACGACAAATACATAGACATACATGCTTGTAAAAGCAATTATTGTGCTATAGGAGAAAAATAAAAGAATTGCTAAATAAAATGTTAGGTTAAAAATTATGAAGAAGAAAAAGAATATGCTTAAAGAAAGCTTTCATCAATAAGAGAATAATTTGCCAAAGTTAACTTGAACATGAGATAGTTGGCCTAAGCAAATAGGACTTTATTAATGAATGAATAGGTAGTAAGACAAAAATCAGCTATTGAAATCAACGCATCATACAACAAGGCCAAAAAGAATGAAAGGCTCAAGGAACACTTTAGAGACCAAGTGGGCATGTATAAACATATTAATAAAAAAAGATCTAGATGAGCAAAGCTAAAATTAGCTCCATCATGTAGCATCTGCTGAATTGACAACCTATATTGGAAAACCTAACCCTAGTTTACCAAGAAAATCTTAAAAACAAGACCTTCAAAATTAAAGATCTAATGGAGTACACAAGGTTACCAAATCTATGATAAGAAAACTTAACCATGTTAATAGTATGCAAACCAAGAATAAAATTAGAGCATTAATTGGCTACCATGTGTTTCATGTATGTTAAAAGAGTTTATAAATAGAGAAGATGCATAATAAAATCTCCACATTTCAAACTCTAAAATTTATATAGTCAAAGTAAGTAATCAAGGCCAAAAAGATGTCATAGTAAACTTGACCAAAAGAACAATAGATTATCAAGAAGTAAAAAGAATGGTCAAGGTTTTTGAGATGAAATGAACATAGTTTTCACTATCGTATGTGAAGGCTAATCAGATGCTTTTACAATTATCATGTCCTTGGGAAGTGCCAAAATTTGAAAACATCACCAAGGTGGCATGGACTATGCATGAGCCAAGGATTAAAGAAGAAAAACTAAGTGCATTGCTAAGTAAATATCAATTCTATAATCTAGATGATAAAGGAAAGAAGTTGATGAAGGAGCAGAAATCACCAAGGACTTAAGAGACTAAATCAAGATATGATCTTGTTTTGGTTTGTTTTAGTTTTTATTTTTATCATAAAATTTTATCATTTTTCAATCATGCTTTGCATGATAATTTTGTCACATCACTCGAACAAAGATGTGCCATTCATAGTTAGTAATTAATCATGTATATATGTTATGTTATCGAGTTTATGTAACCTCATAAGTTTGTAATGACTCTATTCTGATTTTATTTGAATGAGAATGAGTTTTCAATTAGTCATGAGGCCATGATAAAATATTTGATGTAAATGAATATGACATCATAGATGCAATATCGTAGATAAATATATGATGTTGTAGATATCATGTAGTAGGCCATGATCATGCCTATAAATACAATCTCACCATCATGTCAAGTGTCACATTTTTACCAACCCTTAGTGAACTTCTTGGAATTTTTTTTCTTAAACTTGGAGTTACAATTTTTGCAATGTGGTAAATTATAGTTGTACAACATTTTTATTCGAGTGGATTATTCCTAACCACAATTTAGGACTAGTAATAAATATTGAAATTTTTCTTTATCATTGCAGAATTACACATAGAATAGATTTACATTTCCATGCTATTTACTTTTACATTATCATTTACATTTCCTAAGTTCTTTAATATTCCACTATTTGTTAGTATGGATGAAATAAGTACGATCAGTTTCAAGCATGAAGTGTAGTTGTTTGGTAACCCATTCATGTATTACAAGCCAAGCCCAAATACTTATTTTCAATAGGCTAGAATATTTATACGTTTTCACTGTCTTTAGTAATAGAATTTATAATCATTTTTATTATATTTACCCTTAGCATACTTAGAGCCAACTATCATTTAACAATGTTAAACCTACATTTGTCCATATTGTTGAAGCACTGAAAAAGTAGGTACAATAGTTAAGATGTACTTATAGTCAAATTATTGTAAGTAATAATGAGGTATCACCACTTGAAGAGATGGTAAGATACTTGTTGTTAAAGTCATAAGACATGGCTTTAAGTCTAGGTATAATCACTTGATGAGCAATGAGGTACCCCTACACCCAACCATACGAATATGAGTGTTCACACATGATGCGATCAAATTCCAAGGACTAAGTGGTTATGCACCTTCATAGAACAAGCATGGGTTAGCAATCGTTGTCTTCCCAAGCTTACTTGTATGACACGATTGTATGGTTAAGTAAACTTGAGGTATGTGACTTTTATGGTTTTTATGAGAAATGAAATAATTTAATAACTAATTTGATTTAACTAAATAACTATGCTCTAACTAGTCCTAACACTAGCATCCATTTCCACTCTCCATGCACATCTTGAACTAGTGTAACACTACTGGGATTACCAAACGCTAGTCATTACTAGATTACCAAGTATTCCACGTATGCTCGAAGTGGTCATATTGAGTGTGCTTACTTGTTGAAAATTAATGAATCAATAAAAGCAACATCAATTAACTAATGGAAGGGTTGAAGAATTGTAAATAACATTAAGTGCAATAAATGAGCTATTATGAATGCTACAAGGTTTATCACAAAGTTCATCTTTATTTCTGAACACAATGTGTACTCAAGTACACAATGATCAAATAAAGATTTGCTCACTTTATGATTCCTACTATGAGCACTCAAAAATAATTCTAACTTTGGAAAGGGAAAACTGCAAGAGTTCGAGTAAGAAACTAAGAACTAATGCCAAAACCAAGTGTGCCCACCTATTATTTATAGGTAATGAGACATGTTCTAACATCAGATGTTCAATATCACTTGGTAGGCTCTAATATCATAGACCCCATATCAAGGATCCAATATCATGGTCTCTATATCGCAGCTCATCATACCCCCATAACTAAATGAAAACTCATCCTCGAGTTCCTTAAAAAATATTGGGAAGGTATGGGATTATTGATGGAATGACAACTAAAAATGACATGGGATGACAAACTCAAAGTGCCTAGTGAATAGATTGACAACATATTACAAGATTGGTGTTCACACCCATTATGGTCAACACTATACATAGATGACATCCAGACCCTCATTAGATAGCTTAAAAAGAGAGAGAGAAGAAAGAAAATCAGGTGCGTTGCTGTCAATGCCAAAATTGTGCATACCATTGTTCATCCATGGCCATATGATGCATGTTCCTTGCATAGCTGCTTTAGCTCTAGTCCATCCTAAGTGCTCTCTCCTATCCCAATCCATTATTCATGTAATCTCCATCTACACATACAACACAATCATGAATTAGCAAGGATAGGTAAGACATAATACAATTGATACCTTGCCTCAACATAAATTGCATTACCTAGGTTGTGGGTATGGAAAATACTGGGTTAGAGGTTTGTAACTAATAACTACCCAAGGTGTAGGGGTGAAATAAGTAATAGAATGGAAAAATTTGTGGTAGGGCCTCCCTAACAAATAGTGAACCTTCGGTAGCATTAAGGTAAAAACTTTAAAGAACAAGAAAGATGAGGAAAATAACAATGGTGAAGCCAATCAAACAAAGAAAAAGATGTCAGTGATGGGTGAAACGAGAAATAGTTGATTGCAAGAAACGTTTAAGGGAAATGACTTAACAATTGCACCAAATAGGAATGCCAGTGGGTCCTTCGCAAAGCAGGCTCATGCCCATTATGCCCTAATAAACCCACAAACCAAAGAGTCCATAGGCTCTAGGAATGACATATGGAAACAATGGTTAAGAACTTACCCATAAGAGTTTACCAAAGAATAACAATGTGTAAACCAAGATATAGACTAATCATAAAACTGGCAATGAGGTGGAATATGGAAAGCAATAGGGAAGGATAGGAGAGAATGGAATGGAATCCCAAAATTAAGGTTGTGTATAGTCCCTTCTGGAATATGTGGTTAAGGTGACTTAGCAAAATTCATTTCAAATCTAAATTAAAACTAACTACATCCAGTGACCTCACATCAACACACTTGACCAACCCATCCTCCTAAAGAAACAAGCATGGGTTCACAGAGTCACCACCATTCCAACAAGAGAAAAAGAGAGAAGCAGGAAGCAAGAGAAGGCCTTAGTTAGAGGGAACCTTCAAGCATGGGTAACATGTCTTTCCAATGCCATAACCAATGCTTGTATCCTATGTTTCTTTATTATTTCTAAGGTGTATGCATTGAATTCCCACCAGTTTGTGTGTGTATGTGTGTTTTTTTTTTTGTTTTTTTTTATTCTTTTTTTTTTTTTTTTGCATAAGAACCACACCATGCATGGACTTATTTGGTTTAGTCAACTTCCTGATATTTGATCAATAGCAAAATGGTAGAGAACTAATGAAAGACATCCAAGTACCCAAGAGAATAACCAGCACAAATGCATCGAATGCCCTTAAAGTAACACCCTTCTCAATCCATTTGAATCTTTCCTTGGTTTGAAAAGTACCAAGTCACTAATTCATTAATAAGTTTACTTAGAAAAAGGGACAGTACATCTCCAAAACAAAGGGAGACCATAGTTTTGAATGGATGAATGGATGATGTGGACTCATTTCCTGTTTTATCAAAAGGATCATATCTTAGCATCAACATTGAAATTCAAAGGTAAAAATCAAAAAATAGTAATCAACACCATTAGAATACAACCCACCATTGTGAGCACTTATTATATGATGAGTAAGAATAAATCAAACAAATAAATAGTAAAAATGTTAACGATGGTGTAAAATAAAAATGTATAAAACAAAACAAAGGAAATTGAGTGCTAAGAATGGTTAGCATTGGTAGCCATATCCCCCACAGCTAAGTTGGAAGGAGGAGATCCGAAATAAGAAGCAGGGTTGTCCATCAGTGGAGATAGTATTACTACTACCCATTCTAGGCTCATGGAAGCATTTGATTTACTAGATGTTGACTAATAATTTCCTACTTGGTCTTTTAGGTTTACAAATCATCATGGCCCCTAAAGGAAAAGTTTCATGATTAATATAAGGTCCTTCCCACAGGGTTTAAAATTTAGTTCATTGTGGCACATGTGTGGGACTCCAATAAAGAACCTTATCACCTGGTTGGTATTTAAATTTTCTAATTTTTAGGTAATGATGTTGTTTATTAAAGGCCTTGTGCAGTTCGTTAGATGATAGGGTGACTAATCAATTTTCATCTAGCAAGTTAAGGTTCATTAACCATTGTTTTTGTGCTAGATCGAGGTCCAGGTTAAGGTCACATGTTGTGGATAGTGTACGGAGCTTAGCTTGAATAGGAAACGTTGGAAGTTTACCATACACTAACTCATAGGGAGAGTAGCCTATAGGGAGTTTCCATGTGGAGTGGTATGTCCAAAGAGCATCACTCAGTTTGATGCTCCAATATCGCCTATATTTGATAATGGTTTATCTCAATATTTTTGTAATTTTCCTATTGGTGACTTCAGCTTGACCATTCACTTGAGGATGATATGGTGTAGTCATCTTGTGCTCAAATCCTAAGCATTGCATCAATTTTCGAAAAGTTTCACCTATAAAATGTGTACCATTGTCAAAGATAAGTGCACGAGGCATGCCAAACTTTTTTACAATTTTTTATTGAACAAATCATGTAGCGGTAGATGATGTATAATCTGTAATCGTAGCTACTTCTACCCATTTTGTAAAATAGTCAACAACAACAATAATGTAGGCTTTTCCATTGGACATTGATGTAATAGGCCCCATAAAATCAATTCCCCATATGTTGAAGGGTTCTAAGGTTAAATCCAATGTTGTGGACCCTTCATTCTAGCAGTCATTTCCCCATCATGCTGGCAACACTCATAAGATTGGATGAAATGATGAGTGTCTTGGAACAATGCAAACCAATAATATCCTGCAAGCAAGATTTTAATGGTTGTTCATCTCCTAGCATAATGACCCCCATAAGGGCCCTCATGAGCATCTTGGAGAACTTGCAATTGATCTACATCAGGAACACACCATTGAACCAAGCCATTGGAGCATACCTTATAAATGTATCTATTGATTTCCATGAAATATTTGGCTCAGTGAAGAAACTATTGTTTCTTTTTAATGTCTAACCCTTGTGGTGTTTCTTGTGTAAGAAAATAAGTGAGAATGCTAATATACCAATTTGTATTAATGGGTAAGTGATTATTTACTACACTTGAAAAGAGGAGTTTATTAGGAAAGTAGTAGAAAATTGGATATCCATCCTCTTTTTTGTCCCATCATAACCAAGATAAATGATCAGCAACAACATTCTCAATGCCTTTACAATCGATCATCATAAGATCAAACTCTTGTAAGATCATGAGCCATTGTATGATGCAAGTGCTCACCATTGGTTTATTCATTAGGAACTATATTGCACTATGATCTGTATGTACAAATATCTTATCTAGTGCAAACACCATAACCATTAACTCTTTTTCTGTTGTGGTGTAGTTGAGTTGTGCACTAGCAATACTCCAACTTGCATAGTGAATATAATAGGGTCATTTCTAGTCATCTAACTATGTAAGTACAGATCCAAAGCCAAATTTGGATGCATCAATCATTATATAGAATGGCTTGGACCAGTTAGGAGCTTGTAGAATGAGTGTTTCTAATAACTTCTGCATCGAGGTTTGGAAAGCTAGCTCACACTCCTTGGTCCATTCAACGGGTACATCCTTTTTCATTAATTCTACCAATGGTTTTGCAACCTTAGAAAAGTTCTTGATGAAGTTTCTATAATAACTAGTATGACCAAGGAATGACCAAATATCTTTACAGTTTCAGGTTGACAAGTGATTCCTTAGATGACCTTAATCTTTTCAGAATCTACCTCTATCTCTATTTGCGAAATCTTATGCCCTAACACAATGCCTTCTTGGACCATCAAATGGCTTTTTTGCCAATTGAGCCTTAAGTTGGTTTCTACACATCATTTTAGTACTTTCTCTAATTGGTTCAATGCTTGATCAAAGTCTACTTCGTAGGTGGAGAAATCATCCATGAAAACCTCCATAGCATTTTCTATTTGCTGCTGAAATATCCTTAGAACCCAACATTGATATGTTGTTGGGGCATTACACAAGCCAAACAGTATCTGTTTATATGCAAATGTTCCCCAAGGACTTGTGAATATAGTCTTGGCTTGGTCTTCTAGTGCTATTTGGATTTTATTGTATCCATTGTAACCATCCAGAAAACTATACTAGCAATGCCCTATAATGGTATCTAAGATTTGGTTGATGAATGGTAATGGGAAATGGTCTTTAAATGTTGCCATGTTCAGTAGCCTAAACTCTATACACACCCTCCATTTACCTCCCTTTTTAGGCACAATGACTAAGGGACTAACCCATACATTGTCAATAATGGGGTAGATGAACCCAACTTTTAGAAGTTGTTCAATTTCTTCTTTAACCACTTGCTTAATCTTTGGGTTCAGTCATCTTTGTAGTTTTCATCAAGGTTTCGTGGAAGGGTCAGTGTAAATTTTATGTTAGCATATCCTAGGATCTATTCTGGTTAATTTAATAAATGATGAAGCGAAGGCTTTCGACAAATTGTTCACCACTTATAGTAGTCTTTCTTGTTGTTCAGGAGTGAGCTTAGCATTGATAATTACCAATTCTCCATTCTTGAGAAATGCATACTCCATACTAGTGGGCAATAGTTTTAATTTGAGGAGCTCTTGCTTAAACATGACAGGGATTTCTAACTTCCCCCAGTTGATACTTTTTATGTCAAGACTTAGAAGTTGGCAATGGACTTGCTCTAATGTATCTATGCTATCGATGTAAATGCAAGTCAAGCTCTCAGCTAGTTCCATGCATAGATTTGAATTACTCTCTTCATCAACTATCAGAGACTGGGTGCCTACCTGTCTTATGGCTGCTGCATATAGGCATCTTTGTATGTTAGTTATTTGTGCACACTAGTTGCATGCAGGCAATGTTAAACATTGTACAATCTAGGACTTCTACACGTAATTACACCCTGTGTCACTATATGCGATGCATGGAACTTTCTTCTTCTCGATCTTTCTAAACATATTTTCCTTTGATATTTCTAAAGAAAGATCATGTATTCCTAGTTGCACGTTAATTGTGCTTAGCCATGCTCTTCCCATAATGATTGGGAAATCCCCCTTACAATTGTTGACTTGAATCACTAGGAAATTGGCTAGATACAACCATCTACAAACAGTGGTAACAATGTCCTCCACCAGTCCTAATGGGACAGTGATGGACTAGTCAGCCAACTCTAAATGAATGTTACTCTTTTTGAGTGGAGGTAGGTTCCAAGCTTTGTACATTTCTTAAGAGATTAAGTTAAAACTAGAACCTAAATCCAAAAGAGCTTTTTGAGGTTCATTTCTTGTGATTTGTAAATAAATAAGAGAACTTTCATGATTAAAGAATTTCCTAGGAAGACAACCAACTTTAATCTAATTGGTAATGGCACGAATCTACATGACCATGTGCGTTAAGTGTAGTCTTTGGTTCGAAGGAAGCTCTGAAGATTCAAATGATGGTGAGGCCTTGGGAGAATCAACCACTTGTGGTTGTAAGGACTTAGTTGGACTGTTGGTTCTAAAGAAAGGTCTCTTCTTTATGTGGTTATCTGAACCAACAGTAGGTTGAGGGTTGACAACCCTTGTAGCATTACATTGTTGCAGCTGAGCAGGGAGCTCACCCTGCATAGTTGGAGCAGGTGGTAATGGAGCTAAGGGTGGAAGAGGTGTAGTCGGATGAGAAGGATAGTATGTTTGTGGAACATCTCCCTTAGGAGAAGGAGTTCTATAATACTCATGGGTTTGGTAGTGAGGCTGAGGAGTGATGTGACTAGTGGAGTCATGTGGAGAGATTGGTTGCTACACATAGTATCCATATGGGTCAGGTTGACAGTAAGGGTACTATTGACATGGTGGTGGCATTTCCCATTATTGTGGGTTTTCCCACTATTGATACTATTCATTTGGTTGTGTTGGAGTTCCATGTGGATAATACATCAAAGGTTGGTGAAATTATCTTGGGTTACTTTGAGGATAAGGTAACCTTCGGGGTGTTTATTGTCTATTTAATCATGGGTTTAGTGCATACATTCTAGACTCCTGTAGATGTGAGATTACTAGGCAACATCCCTTTGGATGGTCATATTCGCATATCTCACATCCACCATTATTTTCTATATCCAAATTCACAACCTCTTCAATGATGGCAACTTTGCCCTTACCCTTGTTACGTGCATATTCAGCTTCATTCTTTTTTCTTCTTTCTCAATCACTACCTTGCTCTCTAGACTCCTCTACTATTTTGAAAACAGTTTGGGATTTATTATCTAGGGAGTCCCACATTTGATCTACCTTTGCCAATACTTTTGATGCAAATTTCTGAATGGGAAAATTTTTCCTACTCACCATCTCTTCAAATGGTGACTCTTCTTCATTCTCACAAAATCTAACTTCCTTCTTTTGGAGTGAAGGATCTCTATTGTATTCCTTTGCACTCTCTCTTTTCCTTAACTCACCCTCCTCTTTGGCAACTTACTCCAACAATATTTGTACTTGATGGACTCTAAGCGTGGATAGTCTTCCTTGGGCATAGGTCCCAAGGGTTCTTCACATTTCGTACCTAAGCCCATCTACAAGATGACATAGTTGTCCCCTTTGCGAGTAACCATGGCTAGGGAAATGATGTAATAATGCATAATATTGACCCATGGTAGCATCCAAGGGTTTGCATCCTCCTTGTTTCCATCCTTGGATTTTCTTATGCAAGTTGGACACTCGATAGTACGTCTGATACTTATCGTTGAATAGCTCTAACATGGTACTCCATTGATGAATGGATTCTAGTTCTAGGGATTGGTACCAACTTTCTTCTTCCTTGATCAATGTCCATGGGAACAACTTGAGTTTTTGCCACTTATTTTCTATATTTTTCAAGGTTCATGCGTCATAGAACGCTTGTAGATGATTTTCAGGATCAACGTTATATCCCCCATCAAATCGTGGGATATTGTTCATGTCTAATCTTTTGATCCTACTATCCTTTTGGTGTCTTGTTGGAATCCTAATGGCCTCAGTTATATCTAGCATACTTTGGGTAGCGAGTAGGGGTTCATCGTGATTGTATTATCTATGATGTCTATGGTGTCTATGGTGCCTGTGTTATTCCCTACTATCCCTCCTTTCATGATGTGTTTTTCTAGAGTGCCCTCATCTCCTTTGTCGACTATTTTTGCTATGATTCCTATTTCGCCTACCATTATCCTCAAGGTCTTTTGCTTTGCGACTAAATTTTGATCCTAAAGGAGAGGGAAAAGGAGATGATGAAGGTGAAGAGGAAGGAGGACTGGCACCATGGCGATGCCTGCTACCTTCTCTTTGGTGGTCGTAGCCTCAATTGCGGTTATGATTAGAATGTTCATCTTTGTCATGCATTCATGTTCCTTTTCTAGATCCTTTGTGTCTATCAATACCAGAATTTGGGTTATGAATAGTTGAGTGAAGATTCTAATACACAACCCCTTGACTAAAGTCAATGGAAGGAACATCATTTTGTGGAAAACTTCCCCAAGCAGGTTCACCACCCTCATTTTCACTTAGGACATATGGGACTTCCTGAGATGACTTTCCCTTCATAAATTTATAATTTCTCTCCTGTTGTAGGTCCCTTTTATGTTGTGCCTCTGTGGATCAATAATCTCTCAAATCTTGTTCATGCACAACGTACTCCGATTGTAAGTGTTGCATACCAATTTGTGTAAGAGCACAAAGAAGCATGCTTGGGATTAAGCAATTGGGAGGTAACACTATGTTACCTTTTAACTCATGCCAATGTAGTTGTTCATCCTAGTGGAGGATAAAGGTAAAGTGTGGTACATACTCATTAGGATGAATGTATACCAAGTGAAACTATTGGGGTACTGGCGGATTATCTTGTACACTTCATCTCTAATTGTTCATTGTGTTGGACCTAGGTGGTGAAGCACTCTCGTAAGAAGAAGGAGACATGATTAATTATTTAGTGTGTCATACTCTTCTCTTTTCGGTGATTATGGGATCACTAACCCTAAGGGTTCATTCCAATGATGGAAGATTCCTAAGTTCTAATTAGCACACAAACAACAAAGTCCCTAGCAATGGTACCAATGATGAGTGGTGAGGTACCCCTACATCCAACCAAACGAATACGAGCATTCCCACACGATATGGTCAAATTCCAAGGACTAAGTGCTTATGCATCTTCACAAAACAAGGATGGGTTAGCGACTATGCATCAAAAGAATCTGATTCATGGAAGTGAGGAATCATGATTCTGAACATGTTTTGGGACGTGTGCCTAAAGAAAAAGCAGGGATAGGTTTGTAGCTAGGGATGTGATAGAGAGAATTTAAATATATTAGTTTTTTTAAAAAATTAAATCTCATATGTCATAAAAAACATTGTAGAATATAGAA
>MNCI01038085.1:237243-248517 GCA_015680685.1 Gnetum montanum | reverse complement strand
CTATATTTTATTTCCTTTCTTTCTTCCAATCTAATCATGCTATGAACATATACTAATTTTTCAGCTCTTTTTGGAGTCAAACCATTTCTTTCAGCAGCAAAAGAAGATGCAACCTACATAAATGATAAAAACAAAAATAAATTTTTGCATTGTTAAAAAATTCATTTTATAAATTATTCAAAACTTCATCAATAAACAAACTCATTCGAAGCTTTAGACCTAATAGTCAAATAATCATGGTGTTTAGAGAATGCATAATGATATATAAAACATCACTATTTCAAGTTTTTAAACATCACATTTCATAAATTAATTAAGAAAATTAATACATATTATTATTTGTTATATGTTTAATGAAAAACTGATTGTATTACTTGAGAATGAAGCTTCACTACTAAAGTTTGAAGTCTAGGAGTATCTCCACAATGCAAACTCCACCATCCAGTTGGATCTTCTTTAGCTATTCCATCCATATCAAGTATAGCATCTTCACATTTAAATGCTTTTGTATGTCCTTTAGTAAATTGATGTCACTCCTTTCTAATTAAGCTAGCCTCACAAGGTGAATATAACCATTTAACATATTCTAAAAAACCTGTTCTTACATCAAAATCATCACAAGGCCCTATTGGATTTTTATCTCTATGTTTTGAAGAATACCACTTAATATTTAATGCATATGTAGCCATATGCAATGGGGTATTTGTAGCATTCCATCTTTTTAAAATTAATGGAAGTAATTGAGCATTATAAAAATCAAGAGAGATATCCATTTCTATAACCTTTTTTTTAATTTCTATTAACATATTTTCATAAATTACATAAACTTCTCCTAATGCAGGTGTATCTGTATAATGAATGAAATCAACAATAGGTTGCAGCATGCTAACAATCCTCCTACAATATAACAAATACTTATTTTTAATAAAATATAAAGATGTAAACAATAAAAAATAAAGAATTATATTTCAAATAAATATTTCTTACTTCATTTGTTTGCACCACTCATCTGATAAAATCTTTTCTCTAACACTTTTTCCCATAGTTGTGTTGGCTTCCTCCCAGTTCTTCCATTTACTAGTTATAACCATTGTTTGTAATGATTCTTGTATCTCTTGCATTCTCTACAACATTATAAAATATGAAGCATACTTGTTTCACAAAATTTATAATTAGTTTATTGTTAATAAATAAAATTTCTTAAAAACACACAATATAGATTTTTGTATTCCATTACCTTGTTTCTATAGGCTTTTTGAAAGTCTTATTTTTGCTACATTCCCTGAACAAGGAATTTGAATAATGATGATTACAAATAAAAATTTGTATGTTTCTTGCATCTATAATAAGCTTTTTTACCTAATCAATTTTACCAATATCATGAAGTGTATAATTTAGAGAATGAACACAACAAGGAGTCCAAAATATATTTGGATGAATCATTTCTATCATTTTTCCTACATGCCTACAAATAGGAGCTGAATTTGTTATAATTTGAATAATATTTCTTGAACCAATAGTTGCAATTGTTGTCTCTAATAATTTGGCTTGAAAATTAGCATCTTTTATATGATTGAAGTAGTCTATAGCATTAAGAAAAAATGGTCCAAGTTGACAACTAATTATAATATTAATTAATGGATGTTGATGAATATTAGTTCATCCATCCATTATAATAGAACAACCACTTTGCTGCCAAAATTGCTTCCATTCCTCCAACTTTTTCATGCCAAGTTCATACCTCTCATCAAGAAGATCATTTCGAATTTTATCTTCAGTTGGAGGGATATAAGATGGACCTGCCATATAAAAATATTAGTTTTACTAATAATTTTAAATAAAAAATGATAATTTAAAATTTAAAAATATTACCTACTTCAATGGCACAATGAATTGCTTCTTTAAATGAAGGAGTACATGCAAGTTTGAATGGTAATCCATTTGCATAGAACATTTTTGCAATACTGATATCAACTTTTATTTTTTTTTCAACTTGAAAACTTATTTCTATTTGTTTAAGCATTTTTCTTTTTGCTGGTTGTACAACACCCTTTGTCTTGTTCTTACTTTCCTCAGTTTCAATACTTATAGTAATGCTCTTTATCATAGTCTTTGCTTGAAAGAAGTCATACATAGCTTTTTGAATATTAGGATATAGAAATTTACATCCAATAACACCTGTTCCTATTTTATTTTCTAATGTTTGAATGAAATGATGATGTATTCATGTACCACTTGTAGTGCATTCATGGCTACATACATGACACTTCCATCTTTTGCTTCCACCTCCTCCACTCTTACAAGTGTCTAATTGTGTTACAAATTGTTTTAAGGAGATTTCAAAATAAATCTACCTTTTGCAAATGGTTTCAAAATTTCCACATTACAATCTAAGACATTTTCTTCTTGCGATGCATTTTTCCTACAATACAGTACTATCTATTTCATTCTCATTGCTATCTATGTCTTGAATAGAGCTCATATTTATGACTCTGTAAATATTAATGGTAAAAATTAGAAAATGAGATATGACTACTACTCTTCAAAAAAGTTAAAATAAATTTTAAAAAAATTACAAATAGATATACCTACCAATTGCCCAAATTACTACGACTAATGGTATCTAGTTTTTCTTTTTTTGCTAGCAAAGAGCTTTTAGAAAAATGTCTTAAGAGCTTTAACACTAAAATGTCATTCAATGCAATAAATCTAGAAATGCAAAACAATAATAGAGCCAGGGGAAAATTGAAAATAAAAAATAGTGATAAATTTAAAAATAACAAGATGAAATTTCAATAAGGAGTAGAAAAAAACTTAAAATCATAGACAAATGTACTTAATAACTGTTGAAACAAGGACAAGATTTCATAAAATATGAAATATGGCATCATGAAAGAATTGCTTCCTTAAATGAAGGAATAAAGCCCAAGTTGAAGAACACTAAAAGCAACTTTAATGCATGCAAAAGGGATCTGACTGATGACTACAAGTACGGTTTGGTCTGCATAATTCTGATTCAATTCATCAATCTTTTCTGCTTTGATCAAAAGAAACAAACCAACCAAAGTGTCATTACTATAATTAAACTAGAAACCAAACAAAATGTTGTATCAGAGGCATTAATTGATTAAAGTGAAATGTTTTCTGGAAACTTAACGATAATGCAAAACCACTTCAATAATTTTTTTTTCTAGTATGCCTTCGAAGAGCAACAAGACATCAATGCACTAAGAACTTAAGCACACTTCAAAAATAAAAACTCAATTATCTAAAACATTAAAGAATGGTCTAGATGACGT
Organism: Gnetum montanum; assembly: GCA_015680685.1. Lineage (NCBI taxonomy): Eukaryota > Viridiplantae > Streptophyta > Gnetopsida > Gnetales > Gnetaceae > Gnetum > Gnetum montanum. Next base: position 245,218 of record MNCI01038085.1, on the reverse strand, counting down.
AGGCATTGCATACTGAACAAAAAGTTGTTTCAAAATTGTTAAATGATGAAAAGTATAATAAATATTTAGCCAAGAGAATCTATTCTCTTTCTGCTAAAATCTCTAGTCTATTTTCTTCAAGCATTCGCCCTAACATTAAACTCTGCAATGTCAAATAAAGATAGGGACAGAAAATTCTTGATATTTAGTTGGACCATTAATCTTGTTGTATTTAACCAAAGTACAAAAAAAAAGGAAAAGTTCCAAAAAATAACACAAATCAAATGATCAGAAAAAATTATTTAATGAGAACCTCCAAATATTTTATCTCCTTGAAAAAATTGTAATCAAACATGAAAAAATTGACAAAATCTTAAAAGAACCTCAAAGAAAAAAAATGATTGAACCAAACAACTAGTAAGTGAGACTATTTTTTTATGTACATAAAAAAAGGACTCAACATGTCATGAACGCCGCTAGACTAGGTAACTTGCAAGTAGGCTTCACGAAGTAAAGGTTCGTGCAAGTTATCCCAAATAAACAGATGGTTAGGGTAAGCAAAACGGCAGTGTAAGTGATCCTCAACAACCATTGGGCAGCTGAAAATTATATGATAGTTGATACACTATATATTTCATAGTTGTCCATCAATATGGAAAGAATCGATATGGACCTTTCTTTTTGGATATTTTTCATAGAAAATCAGATGATAGCTAACAACAACGTCTTCACCCAAATCAAATTGGGCACATGAGACCTCCTTCGTCAGAAGAAATGCTCATCTCCTCCTTCATCACTACCCGCAAATGCAGTGAGATACTGAGAGAAATTGAAGATGAAACAAAGAATTTCAGAGTTGAAAGAGAGAAATTAGAAATATAAGTGTTTGGAGAGTCTGTCAGCAGAAGCATCCAATTCCCTACAAATGGTAGAATAGGAGCTTCTGTCAATAAAAGGTGTTGGAAGCAGACATGATTTGCAGTAAAAACAAGTAAGATTGAACATGATTTGCAAGTAAAAATAGGTAAGATTTTAATGCACAATGAATGTTATAGTTGAAAGTTAAAAAATTTAGATACCACTACATGAAAAATTATAATTTATGTACCCAATGCAGATTTTACCTGCTTCTGTACGTGTGCTCGAATCCACCATAAAAGTTTCGTGAAATTTTCTTGGGAATTGCAAATCTCCGATGCATAGGTTAGCGATCATTATCTTCCCAAGCTTACTTGTATGGAAAGATTGTATAGTGAAGTAAACTTGAGGTATGTGATTTTATGGTTCTTATGTTTTATGTTCCTAGTGCTAAAGATGGAGAAATGAAATAATTTAATAACTAATTTGATTTAACTAAATAACTATGCTCTAACTAGTCCTAACACTGGCATCCATTTCCACTCTCCATGCACATCTTGAACCAGTGTAACACTACCAGGATTACCAAACGCTAGTCATTACTAGGTTACCAAGTATTCCACGTATGCTCGAAGTGGTCGTATTGAGTGTGCTTACTTGTTGAAAATTAATGAATCAATAAAAGCAACATCAATTAACTAATGGAAGGGTTGAAGAATTGTAAATAACATTAAGTGCAATAAATGAGCTATTATGAATGCTACAAGGTTTATCACAAAGTTCATCTTTATTTCTGAACACAATGTGTACTCAAGTACACAATGCTCAAATAAATATTTGTTCACTTTATGACTCCTACTGCATGCACTTAGAAATAATTCTAACTCTAGAAAGGGAAAACTACAAGAGTTTGGGTAAGAGACTAAGAACTAATTCCAAAACCAAGTGCACCCACCTCTTATTTATAAGCAACGAGATAGGTTCCGACATCGAATGTCTGATATCACTTGGCAAGCTCTGATATCGTAGACCCGATATTAGGGATCCGATATCGTGGCTCGTCACAACTCAAAAGATGCTAGGCTTTTACTCATCCACCATCCTCCTAGGACCTTGCCTTGGTAGAATAAGCATTAAGCATTTCGATGATGATCCTTTTAACAATAAGGTATTAGCCTAATCGTAAGACTCTTAATTTAGAAGCTCGAAGTTACAAGTTCAATTCTAGTAAGTAAATATTGAGTTATAAAGTTGTAATTGAACTATATATTTTAGGATGCACCTATATTTCAACCCCTTTTGTAGCAATGCCACTTGTGGTCATGACCTTGTTTATGTGTTTGGCAACAATCATTTTGTTTGGTTTGGAGGCTCCATGTCTCTTGTATTAATAGTGGTTACCATGCATGTGATAGTACCGTAGATAAAACAAAGCACTAAAAGGATGCCTCTTGCATAAGGGTGGTTATTAATTTATTTTCAATGCATGTGATAGTAGTACAAATAAAGCAAAACAGTGAAAACATGGCATTATGTTAAGTAGATTACTAGTTATGTTAAATCATTCACAAATCCTTAAGTAGGGGGTATTGGGACCTAAAATTTATTTTTAACAATATTTATTTGTAATATAGTCAAATTAGAACTTTATAACTAAACATTGTTCACTAAAATCAAACCAATAACTTAGTGCCTTCAAATCCTTTACTATCTTAAAAAATTAAGTTTGATAACTAGACCAAAATAATGATTAAAGGTGCCTCTTGCATTAAGAGTAGTGGCTAAATTATTTTAGTAGATAAAGCAAACAATTGAAAAGGTGCCTCTTGAGTTAATAGTAGTTATTAAATTATTTTCAATGCATGTGATGGTACCTAGATAAAGTAAATCAATTTGGGTAAAGTAGAGTGTGTCAACCATATACACATGACAAAAATGGGAGAAGCACAAGACCATTTGTAGGACAAATAACTATGTTGCTCATAGAAAAGGTAAACCATTATGATTTATGAAGCAATGTATGCTTTGTACAAACATGGCATAGACAATTCCTTTGGTGTTTTCTTCATCAAGGTCTCCCTATCAGGAAACGTTTAGCATACCTTGGGATTCACTCCCCTAAGTGCCCTTTATGTAATGACCCTGAAACCTTTGTCCATGTTTTTTGGCTTTGCCCATTTGCTCAGCATGCATGGGAATGGGCTTCTAAGGTTTTTCCCTCATGCACTCTTACACAAGAGGCTGTAATGTTTGGTTTCTTACCTACCAAGTCCACAAACTCTCATTTCCTATGGAAGATCCTTAGGCCCATCATCTTATATAATATTTGGAAACATAGATGTACCACACTTTTTCAAAAAACAATTATTTCAAACTCCTTACAACTAACTACTTCAGAAAAAATGCAAATTCTTCGGCATGTTCACTTCCAAATTACATATCAAGCCCCAAAATTCAAGATGAATGCTAACCAATTGTTTTTCTTATTGCAGCCATGGAGTCATATCAGAGATCCAAATAATCACCATCATCAAGCCTCGCTTCAGAAGAAAGTCTCCTAATTAAGTCACAGTTTTCTACACCATTTGGCCTTTTTCCTCTTTCTTCCATCGTTGTTCTTATTCGACCATCCACACCCTGGAAAAGATACACACATTTCAGCAAATGGCCGATCTCTGGAATGCATTTCCACACCCTGTGGAATGCTTAGTTTAACATGTTTCCTCTATAATAGTCTCAGTCAACACAGTTTCTCTTTCTCCTTTCCTCAATCTATATATCTTGAAGTTGCTTATGTACTAAATTTTGTTTTCTATTAATAAAATTCTTTTTTTGGGGTCCGACACCCCCCATGAAAAAGTCACACCGTTACGAAAGCATACACTTTCTATAATGATTATTGTTATACAACTCTAAATGCTTTGCCTGTAAATAAGTACATGCAATCTCCTGTGACGTGTCTTTGGATCCATCTTTAATGCCCCACCAGCCTTTTTTTATGAATAACATTCAAATCAGTAAAATATTGTAACGTGATAGGTGGTTTAGTGCTAAAATAATTGAATAATAAAAGTGAAATCTTGAGTTAATGTTGGAAAAGAGGGCTTCTCTAACGTTACAGTTATCAGTTTCACTTTTCAACCTTTACTTATCAGATAAATGGGTGTTTCTCTCTCATTTTCTTGAGCTGAGGGTTTTTTAAAATTTATTAAAGCAAAGGTTCTTTTAGATTTATACTTTGGTTTTAATTTTTTTCAACGACCGATTTTGATTTTCTATCACCTTTGCAATCCCTTTCATTGAAAAATAACGCTGCCTTTAACATCCATAAATTTTTCCCGCTTCAATTTGGTAATATTCCGAAGACAATTATCTTGAAAAACTTTCACGCTTTAATGGACGACGTCTGGTACATGATTTCTCCCAAAATCCAGCAATCAATTATAAAAAAATGTAATTCATAAAACCATTGATGCTGTTTAAAATGCTGGCTGAACCATCAAGTTTAATTTCATTGACAGTCAGGAATGCTGATCAGTAAATTTGGGCATTTGGCAGCATACCCCATCCACATTGGACTTTGGCTTTATTCAGAAAATATTTGGCATTTGGAACCAAGATTCTCTCTGCTGGCCCACTGATGTCTTCAATTTTGGCTTTTTTTTCCCATAAATTTCAAGGCAAACATGCAAACAAATTTCCAAATATTATGCAATGTCAAAGTATCTTATTAGAAGAGTAAAGAGATTGTGGTTGCATTTCTCCAAAAACAAGGCTTTCAACAAAGGACTGGACACAAGGGTTACAAAGATCCATTGTGAATTTGGCCAAGAGCATCATCAGTTCATGTTATTGTTAAAGGAAAAAACAATGGCGTCTTGTCTACCTCATACGAGGAGCAAAGAAAGAGGAATAAGTTATGGGAGAGTGCTGGGAAATGTTAGACCTTGGAAGGAGAAAGAATCCCATGCAAAAAAGAAAAAAAAAACCATGAATGGCGGTATTACGGCCCAAATACTAAAGTAGCCAAAATGAAATTTTCTTCTGACATTTTTGTATCCATAGATTGTTGAACAAGGCAGTCACATTGAAGACATAAGGCGTGCAGCTGAGAGTTCCAAATCTGAAAATTCTAAATTGTTTTTTAAAACTATCTAGTTTGTACTTTGTTAACCAGCTTTGTTCACTCAAGTTTACTGAGCACATACAAGGCCATAAACCATCTCAGCATGGACATAGCTTATGCATAAAAAAGTTAAATAGTTATGGAACGTTGTATGCTCTTTGCCCACCTTAAGCAGTTTGAGAGGTAAGTGGGTTCTGTTGATGCGTAAATTTTGGATATGTGAACACCTATGAAAACTCGTTTTAGGAGACTATCCTTTAGGGTGTCTCTCGTATGGATACGAAAACCAAGGAATAGTGTCAGCTAGAAAGGGCCATGTGACAATAATAATAATAATAATAATGAAGCTTAACTATTTTAAAGTAATCTAGAATTAAAATGCTTATACAATTTAACATGCATCAGAAAAGGGCACATTCGTTGGCAGCAACGCAGTTACCAAATTTTAACAAGCAGATTGCATGTAAGCATAAACTAAATACTAGCCAATGGCGATGATGTTGTCACTGAGGATAAAACATCTTTGGCAGTGTTACCATAGATAGAAACTTATACTTGCTACTGTGCTGCAAATGCAGACCATAGGGAGTTTTCCAATTGAAAACGGTTTACAAGATTAAAAATGCAATATATTAGTATCTAAGGATTTGTGGATCTGAAAGCAGACAAAAAAACAAAGGAATGCTACTGCTTTGAATTATAAAACAATGAAAGTTTAAGTATTAAAACAAAAATTTAAAATTAGTGCATAGAGTGATATACGGCACAATGCACCAGTAACATGTTTTGAAACGCTGAAAATATTAAATATGTGTAATTGAAAATGCCAAACGTTTTTTGATATTGCTATATATCACGTACTCGCTACAGGCGTCTACCATTACCCCAACGTCCATAGAGAAGTCCATCATCTGCAAGTGCGTTGCTGTCAAATGCTCGTAGCAACAAGAGGCTAAAATATGGGTTGCATGTGGCCAGAGAAAATAGTAGAACAAAATAAAACAGCACCCCCTTCCTGTTTCTTACTGCTCTTCCCCTTTATAGCAGCCCTGTGGGAGAAACCCTAATCCTAAATCATCATTCGCCGTCAACACACTGCATCACTATTACAAATGTTTAAAACATTTGTAAATATGTAATTCTTTTTTTAAAAAAAAATATGAAAATCAATTCATTAGACTTGCACAAATTATGCAGTTATTACCATGTTTTATAATTTAAAGATATGCTATTTTGTTGGCATTTTTCAGGTGGCTTATCTTTTCTCTTAATTTTATTTCATTTCTTTTCTAAATGGAATTCCTTTATATCACTTTCTCTCTCCAAGAGGCAATTGGTACCAACAGCATGATTGATAGGTTACATTGAGGTCATCTTTTAAAGATCTGTGCAAAGCATGCAGTGCACTATTTATCATGTGCTAGTATAGTGCTTGCTTATTTAGCAATTGAAATTCATAATTCTTATTTTATTTTATTTATGTGTAGTTGAGGACCTTTTGTGTATATTTTGCTTTTTACATAAAACTAGTATAGCATTTGTTGAATTCCTAAGAATTTGATTTGTGCATTTTGACTACTTTGCAACTATAATTTTCTACATGTGCATTGATAATGGCCTTATGCCTAGCATGGGTGAGGTTGACCTCAACACTTAGCCCCCAAACTACAAATTGCATTCAAGTGTAAGGACCATAAAATTTTGAATAAAAATGCAATAGATGGAGAAACAAAAATAATAAGAAACAAGAAATGCAAACTTGAAAGTAAACTATAATGTTTTAAACATGATCAAAATAATCAAATAATCGAAAGAGACACCGACATAGGTCATCCAAATAATCATTAAAATCTAAATATATAATTTATTGTTATTTTAACTAAGATCTATAGATATATATATGTGTGTGTAATTATATATATATATATATATATATATGTAAATATATTCTTAAGTTCTCATTCTCAATATTCTCACAAGGTAACAGTAAAAATATGCAAACTATTTTGAGCAAGTGACTTCTACAAAACTTAATGAAGAGGATAAGCTAAAACTCATGTTAGATCATAGTAAGCTACAACTTTTAGATTTTTCCTTTGTTTTTCTTTTTGTAAACTTAAATTTAAAAAGGGTAACAGAGGTTAGGGTGAAGATTACTATCGGACCCCATCACGCTCAAGAACTTATTACACTGCCAATGAACATGGTCCATATTTTTTGTTTTGTTTTTTTTTTTTAAGGAAACTTTACTCATGGTGTACTTCATTATTTAGGTAGAAATTCCAACACGAGTCTAGCCGATTAGCTACACCACCAAAGAGCATGGTCCTTTTGGAAACTTTGCCCATGGTGCAATTCAACCCTTGTGTATGTGCCTTTGATTGGTGGCATCATAGCAAGTCTCCTGGGTGGCTAAGGGTTCTCAAATAGAAATAAACACATTTCACCTCGTTGTTCACAGGATAGCCATGGATCATCATACCTAAGGGCTTGGGCTTATGAGAGGAAAGGATAAAATTTTCCAAGGTCACCTAGTAATTATGACTAACCATTCTCCAACATCACATATCCTACACTCACATGATCATGATGATAACATGATAAGTTTGTATAAATCTAATGCTCCATAATCTAACATAACAAATAAACTGAAACCTTGGAATCAAATGGAATGAGTTATAGTATTTATAAAATATAAAGTGGATTTTATAGCATTATATTATAGTAATAGTAAATTATATTAGACCTACATTATTTTCCAATGGTGTTAAGATGACCCAATATCTAGTAACTCAAATGACAAATTATTAAAATCATATGAAAAACACAATAATCAAAATAATATTGTAAGAAATAAATGAGGAAAATGCAAACAAAATATGGAAACGCAACAATATACATATGAAATACAAAGAAAAAGGGGAAGAAAACATGCAATTAAGAATCTACCAGAGGCCCACGTGGAGTACTTGAGTAGAAATGTTTCAAATGAAATGCATTAAAATTCCTATT
>MNCI01038085.1:216481-237107 GCA_015680685.1 Gnetum montanum | reverse complement strand
TTTCTAGGAGAATGTTTCATGGATGTGTTGTTAAAATTTAGCACAATTCAAATGTTTTAAGTGGTAAGGTCTTATTTATATCTTTGTCTTCCCCTAAAGGTGGTAGATCACTTAGACAAAATCCATCGTGTTGTTGATAAGGCAAGGTGTCTTCATAGTTTTCTTCACCTTCTCTAGAACTTTGATAGGATTGGATGGGATCTGCATAAGAGATAGGTTTTTTTGTAGTTCCACTCACATAGTCATTTTTAACATGTTCACTACACTCAACCTCAATAACCCCAACATAAAGATTAGCATTTTGATCTTCCAAAGATCGATTTTGTTGATCCAAGGTTGTTACTACTTGTTTGTATAAGGGTTCTTAGGGTATAGTCATGTATTTAGATTTTCCTTTGATAGGGATCAATAATTCCAAGAAATCTGACCTAAAGAAGCCCCCAAACTTAGCTCCAAAAGTCCTAGATAAGAGCACACCATATGTGGGTTTCATGTCAACTACTAGGATATCCTTATAACATGTAAATGTAGGGTATTTCTTAAGTTGTACATTTGTTCTTTTTAATAACCCTACCACATGTACATTAGATCCATCGAGTTGAATCACACTTTTAGTTTGTGGTATCATTTGTGCTCCTAAAGCGTTACAAACGTCAAGAGGCATAACACTAACAGTTGCACCGGAATCCATTAAACAATTATGTACATTCTTTTCTAAAATAATCAAAGTGGTTAGGAAAGGGGGATGGTCCTTTTTGCTAGACATAGAATTATTCACATTTCGTACTAATAACATGTTTGATTGCATAGGGTTACTAACACTCATCATTCCAAATTGGGTTTGGATGCTATTCATAAGGCTTTTGCTCTAATTTTACAGCTTTTGACATTGCACCTTGTATTTCTATTATGTTGGGATCAGATTTGATAGCATAAGCAAAGAATGGATCAATGGTAGAGAGATAGAAGTTGAGGATACCATCTGGTTGTGGTTGCATCTCATTTGACACATAGGCAAGTTGATGAAGGAATCTAAGGTTATAATCCTTATCATTTTCCCCTGGTAGCTTCTTAGGTTGGTAAAGTTGTTTGATGCGATAGCAAGGCTAGTAAATTTGTTAAATTGATTCAAAAACTTATTTTTGAATTCTTGCCATGTGTTAATAGAGGCATCAAGAAGTATTAAGAACCATTGGGTTGCTTTGGTCCTAAATGTTGTTACAAACACTTTACATGCTACATCATTATGTACAATGTTGTAGATTCCTAATAAGGTTTCAAAACATTGTATGTGTTGGCGGGCATCATTTGTAGGGGTTGTAGGATCGAAGAATAGGTTTATGTTTTGAAGGGATTTTGGTATGTCATGGTAGTTATTAAAATTAAAAGGGTTTCTTACCAAGGGAGCCAAGGGTTGATGGGTTGCCATCTTAATCCAAGGTTTCTTAGGAATTGAACTTGGAAAAAGTGAAGCTTGTTGTTTTCTCAAAGTAAAGTGACGAGTAGCTAATTCACTAGGGGTAGGAGTATGAGTTCTTTGTTGAGATATTCCGTAAAAAAGTTACTCATAAAATGAAAAATAATAGAAAATGTAAAATGCTAATAAACTATGAAAATTAAAGAAAATGGAAAAAACATTTCAATGCTATATTTTTATTATTTATTATTTATTATTTTTTTATTTATTTTTTTTATTTTTAAAGTAAAATTAAAATTACAAAATTTAAAAAAAGTAAATTCAAAGGAAAATAATTTAAATCACCTAAATTAAATTTCAAAAAAACAAATTAAAAAAAAGGATTGCTAGAATATAAATTTCGAGATTTGAAAGTGAAACGAAAATAGAGCAATAAAATTGAAAATAGGGAGGCAAAAACAAAAATAAATAGTAATAAAAAATGATAATTTTTTTTAGAAAAAAAGAAACATAAAAGGAAAATAAAGAAAAGGTTGAGAAACTACCCTCCTTCTAGCGCCAAAAAGGTGTTGATGTGTAAATTTTGGATGCACGAACATCTATGAAAACTTGTTTTAGGAGACTCACCTAGGGCGCCTCCCGTATAGGTACGGAAGCCCGAGAATAGTCTCAGCTGGAAAGGGCCATGTGACAATAATAATAATAATAATGAAACTTAACTATTTTAAAGTAATCTGGAATTAAAATGCTTATACAATTTAAAGTGCATCAGAAAAGGGCACATCGTTGGTAGCAGACGCAGTTACCGAATTTTAACAAGCAGATTGCACATAAGCATAAACTAAATACTGGCCAATGGTGATGATGTTGTCACTGAGGATGAAACATCTTTGGCAGTGTTACCATAGATAGAAACTTATACTTGCTACTATGCTGCAAATGCAGACAAGAAAACTATACTTATAAGAGCAAAGCAATGAAACAGAACAATGCAACGGGGACCATAGGGAGTTTCCCGATTGAAAACAGTTTACAAGATTAAAAATGCAATATATTAGTATCTAAGGATTTGTGGATCTGAAAGCGAACAAAAAAAAAACAAAGGAATGCTACTGCTTTGAATTATAAAACAATGAAAGTTCAAGCATTAAAACAAAAATTTAAAATTAGTGCATAGAGTGATATACGGCACAATGTACCAGTAACATGTTTTGAAATGCTGAAAATATTAAATATCTGTAATTGAAAATGCCAAACATTTTTTGATATTGTTGTATGTTGCTGAGATGCAGGTGTGGTTGCAAGTTCGTCCATCACGTACTCGCTACAAGTGTTTGCCATTACCCCAGCATCCAAAGAGAAAGCCACCATTTGCAGGTGCGTTGCTGTCAAATGTGCGCCACTCGCAGCAACAAGAGGCTAAAATATGGGTTGCATGTGGTCAGAGAAAACAGTAGAACAAAATAAAACAGTGGTTACTGATGGACATGCATTGCCAGCTGCTACGTGTTTCAAAAAAAAAGATTAGCCACCCCCTGTTGCCAATTCTAGCCCCCTTCCTATTTCTTGCTACTCTCCCCCTTTATAGCAGCCCTGTGGGAGAAACCCTAACCCTAAACTGTCATTCGTCATCAACACACTGCATCACTATTACAAATGTTTTAACAAACGTTTGTAAATATGTAATTCTTTTTTTAAAAAAATATGAAAATCAATTCATTAGACTTGCACAAATTATGCAGTCATTACCATGTTTTATAATTTAAAGATATGCTATTTTGTTGGCATTTTTCAAGTGGCTTATCTTTTCTCTTGATTTTATTTCATTTCTTTTCTAAATGGAATTCCTTTATATCACTTTCTCTCTCCAAGGGGCAATTGGTACCAACAGCATGATTGATAGGTTACATTGAGGTAATCTTTTAGAGGTCTGTGCAAAGCATGTGGTGCACTATTTATTATGTGCTGGTGTAGTGCTTACTTATTTAAAAATTGAAATTCATAATTTCTATTTTATTTTATTTATGTGTGGTTGAGGACCTTTAGTGTATATTTTGCTTTTTATATAAAACTAGTATAGCATTTGTTGAATTCCTATGAATTTGATTTGTGCATTTTGACAACTTTGCAACTATAATTTTCTACATGTGCATTGATAATGGTCCCATGCCTAGCATGGGTGAGGTTGACCTCAACAGTGCCTAGAAAGAAACATTTGCCTCAAGCCCTGCCCCCTGCCTAAGTTGCTATTCTTCACCAATCAATCAATCAATCATGGCTTCTCGTTGTTGGATGTGTAATTTCTTCTATGGATCTTCTTCAAATAATCATGAAGAAGATATTTGCCATTTATGATCAAGTAACCGCTTCCATTTAGCACAAATCAAGTAACCGCTTCCATTTTGCTGCTTTGTGTGTGTTATGCATCTTACTAAGTATTGGCATCTTTTGGTGAATCTTGCATTCTTTTTCTAATATTTGTCTATCAGAATCATGCGCATTCAAGGTCAGCCTTGCACAAAACCAAACTTTTTAGAGAGAGCTAAGCCATGGTTGCAAAAATGAGGGAACATGGCTATAAAAAACAAGGTCAGCATGTTGATTGGAATTTACCCAATTGGGGTTGGAATGGTTTTTCCTAAAATCATTAGTTAGTTTAATGATAAAATTCTTGATTTTAAATTTTTAAATTATGAGTTTTCTAATGAGACTGTTTATCTTGAAATGTATCAATATTATAATTATTTCGGGTTTCAACAAGCATTAAAATGATTAATTTTAATAGAAAATTAAGAATTTTAAAAATGATGTTCTACACATTTCTTTACTACTTTGCAAATGCTCCAGCAAAATAAAATTTCCTACCGTGTAAATACTGGATGTACTTATTTAATTTACTCTTGAACATAGTTACCAAAAACAAGAAACCGGCAACACAACAACTAGGAATGGGGAAACACAACCACAACCCAAAGGAAACATAGTGACTGCCACTGGAAACAAGGCAATACAACCACAACAGAAACATACAAAAATGGTGTTCTTTTCGGGGGTCCGACACCCCCATACAAATATGGTGTAGTCAGAAGGTTTCTTTTTCTAATAAAATAATTATAAATATAAAGTTTAACCAAAATATAAAATTTTAATAATTTTAATAAAAATTTATACTAATGCAATAAAATACCCTTTAAAATTATTCTTAAAGGATTAAAAATTTAACAACTTTAGCAACTATTGTAGAGAAGAACAAAACTAGTGCTTTTAGTGAAAAGAACATGGAATATATATGTAGATCAAGATTAAAATATTTTTGAACACTTATTAAAATACTTACATCTTTCAGCCTCAAATTTCTGAGGATTAGAAAAGCAGTATACACACAGGTAGATTCCAACATAAAGGATTTATTATACAAAAATCTTCAATACCAGTTAAAGGGATAAAATACGAAAACATTTACAATGGTCCTCCTAGTCTAAGCACATGTTAACAACAATATTTGTAATCTAGGAAAGGTAACAGTATTTGCACAGAGAATCCTTTATATAAAGTGAAATTCAGATCTAACACAAAGACACCAAAACTTTTAAAACTTTAAACCACATTGAAAATAATTATAGTAAATTGATGAAATAATCAAGCATCTTACACATATCCAAGCACCTGCAAGAAAGCACAAAAAACACCATTAATCAAAAATGAACCTTATAAAAATAATTTCAAGAACCATCAAAGGTGAATCATCCATGAAAATAGTTTTAGTACCTTTTAACCGGGTAGAGCATGGCAATATTCACCAGGGCTTTGTAAGAGAACATGAATATCATCGACGATCTCAAGTTGCAAAAATAGTCTTTAAAACGTTAAAAACTTACCAATGAAAGCCCAGAGTAAAAGTGTTTGAAATGAAGACATTGTGCATTAACAATCAGAGATATACGAACTGCACGTTGGTGATGAATCGGAAATGAAAAGAAAGAGATAAAGAGATGGAAATAATTTAGAATTGCTCAGCTAATAGATTGATGCATATTGGATGAGAAAAGAATAGTAAAAACTAAACCGGAGCACAAAATCTCATAAATAGTTGGTACAAATCTAGTATACACTGGTGCTGACAGAACAACTGAGAAACAGAGCACCACCAGCACATAAACAAAACCTGAAAATTGAGCAGAGATGTTTCTTGAGACTGAAACAAGAACCAAAACCTGAATATTGAGCAGAGATGTTTGTTGAGACTGAAACAAGAAGCAGCAGTAGCAGCGGTTGTTTCCTTCATCATGGCGTAGCTGAGTTGATTCAAGTAAATGCTACTGCAGAATTCGACAGTGTCTCATTTCATCTCTTAAATGTGACGGCGGTAATGTCAGTTGCTATCAATGACTACAGACTGACGGTTAAATGGATTCGTATAACACAAAATGAATGCGGAGGGCTACCTTTCCGACGGCCTGGTCCATAAGTCGGCCTCCTCCGCCAATTCCCGCTCCGAGAGAGAGAAAGGTTTGTTGGGACTCTTTCTAAGATCACGACAGTTTCAAAATTGCTGCTCAGCTTTGATTTCCTTTTACGGAATGTTCTATTTTTACATGTTTCGGTATTCCCTCTTGGAATTGATCTGTGACTTGGGTTTTTGTGTAATTTTTGATGACCCCTGTTTTACGCGTTTTGTATTGTTGTTTCTCGTGCTCTGGGTTGTATCAGAAATCAAATCAAACAAGTTTTTATTACATATCATATGCCTTGAGGATTTGTTGGATTAGCTCAATCATGCTTTTGCATAATGTCTATATTATTTCAGCAGTAAGCTGTTGGGTCGAATTTGTAACTTGTCCCGTCTTTATCATGATCCCAGTTTCCTTGCCTTTGTTGTGTAAAATTTTCGGCTTGGTGGAATTGGCATCGAATATGTTAACGTCGATTTACTAGATGGATTAACCCTCAATATTCTTTGCATAATGCTTATACATCTTGAAACCATTGGAATCTCAGAGGTAAGTTGCAGCCGCTTTCAGCTGAGGAATAACTTGCACAGCCGATTTCTGGGAGATTTTGTTTCTACGAAATATGTTCTGTTTGGTGGAGTTCTTGATTTTGCGTTTCTGCTTTTGTTTGGTTGTTTGGCATAGAATAGTTGAAGCCCCTTGGAGTGCATTTTGTTAGAGAAATTGCTACTTTCCTCTTTGCAATTTCTTGGCTGCTTTCTTGTAAAGAGAGAGGTTTGTTTCCAGTGATTTGAACTTTCACCGAATTCCGTTGCGGTGGCGGATGTTATTATATGTAGGGGTTCCGTGGACGGAGGAAGAGTACAGGATGTTTCTGATAGGGCTACAGAAGCTTGGCAAGGGAGATTGGTGAGGCATTTCCAGGAACTATGTTCCTGCACTAGTAACAGTACTAGGCCAATAATGTTGTCTCCCAATAATTCTGTTGCTGATGCACCTGTAACATCAGCACCCTCCACATAAGAGCAGGAGGAAGCAGAGTCGGCACAGAATTCTCCAACAAAGCCCATGGATACAGACTCCGCAGCAGCAATACAAGAAACATTGGCACCTGCTGCTACTGCTGCTGCTTGTGGTTATGGGCTTGAAATGGTGCTCCTGCTGCTGGTATGTTTCAGGGATTTGTGGCAGCTTCTTCCCCTTATTTGCCATTTGTGTTCCCTGTATGGGCTTCTGTGAGGCCTGTATCTGCATCTGCATCTGTATCGTCAACAACAGTTTACAGACCTACTGCAGTTGTTCCAAAGGTGCCTATTAAGATCATGGATGATTGCACAGGACTTTCTCAGCTCAGCATGGCTGAAGACTGCAGTTGTTCCAAAGGTGCCTATTAAGATCATGGATGATTGCACAGGACTTTCTCAGCTCAGCCTGGCTGAAGATAACTCAATCTCAACAAGCTCAACCTTGGCCACCTTCCCTGTTGGACCTCCTCCACCTCCTCTTCGTCGGCCTGCAATGGAGTCATCGGAATTGTCCCTGAAGTTGCATGATACATAGTTGACTTTCCAGATTGCTAACAAAACTAGCTTTGGCTCCACCAGTAATGTCATCAGTGTAGTTTGACAAGTCAATATATATTGTTGATGCATAAATTTTGGATGCAATAACACGAGGAACCAGAGTAGTCTTAAGCAGAGAGGGCTATGTGATGTTCAAAAAGTGAAGTAAACTTAAAAAAAAATCAGGAGAATTTAAATTGGATTTGGAGTTCATAACTAGAAAATTTGAACTTTCGCCTGGTCCCTGCTATAGCTACTGGTTCATGTCATCTCGTTGTCATGAATGTTGCAGCTGACACTACTTGTAGCCCCTATGGGAGAGAGATTTGTCCGATCTACTACCAACCACGTGCACCATTGCTGTTTCTGTCTACAGGTTCTATGCATTACTGTTGATGACAAAAAACTCTTGGAGAGATTGTCGTAGCTGACACTTCTAAAGCACATCGTGTTTACTACCTGCCATTGTCAAAAAAAGGAGAGGGAGGAGAGAGGTTAGAGGGCATCAGGAACCCCACTACTACTACCACACACATGCATTATCTGCTGACATGTCTGTAGGAGGGAGGGGACGCTAAGAGAACTGCTTGGTTGTTGACTACGCCGCCTGCCATCATCTGCCATTGCTGCAATTCACGGTTCTGTCTCTGTCTACAATCATCTGCTGGGGAAGGAAGGAGAGAGAGATGCTGCTACTGTTTGCTCAGCATTGTCACATGCTTGCCACACACTTGCAAGAAGAAAACCCTAGTCTCTTTAACACCGCCATCATTTGCTACATGCATACCATGTGCTTTTGATGTGCCATGTGATGGAAGAGAGAGGGAGCAAATCTACACACCGTTCATGCCACCATGCATTCCTCTGCTACTAACTTGTGATAGTTGCTGATGTGAAATGTATGCCACCGTCATAGGTCTCATCATGCACGTGTTGCTACCCAAGGAGAGATATGATGTCATAGCTCCTCTGCTAGAGAGAGAGGTGGAGATCTTCCATCCACAATGATAGCCAACGCCACATGCCCTATTGAAGAGAAGGGAGGCTACCCCTATATTATTGTCTACTATCACACATTACACTGCTACTTAGACCAGGAGGGAGGAGAGAGAATGCCCACCATCGCCTGCCACACTCCCCACCATCGTGAACATGCAGCTCCCCACCATCGCGAACACACAGCTGATGCTGCCACTTCTACCTCTACCTGCTAGAGAGAGAGAGAGAGAGCTTTGATCCCATTGCCTACAACTGCCATTGCCACCACCATGCACCTTGCCAAAGAGAGAGAAGGCTCTATGTGATGATATCACTCAACATCTCCTCCCTCTCTCTTTATAAGTCACTCCAATGGTGTCCTTTAATGCCTATGTCTAGCACTACTCCACTCCTGCCACCACTGTCAGTTACACGAAGTAACGTCCACCACTATCATGATGATTCATCTCCCGTGTGTGTTAGTTACATCCACCTTGTTGACCACGTTGCATGTCCCTATGAAATGTCAGCTCCTACAATTTCTTGCACAACACCACCAGCATAGCCTCCAAGAGTTTCTCATTATGGAAATAAAATGTATAAGTTTCTAAAGTGTAATCAATTTATTAATTAATTGATTAATTTAGGTAATTTTGAGATTCTGAATTTCTCCCTATACCAGTAAAGTAGACCTTGAAAACCTAAAGAAATATTATTCTCATTTTTATCTTAAGAATCATTTTCAAATCATCATAGTAGGTTTGTTGCCAACAACCACTAGGTTCCCATGTTTATCTTTTCAAGGAAGGCCTTTGAAATAATAGTATAGCTCTGCAAATGATGATACGTGATGGATCCTAACAATTTCATGGTATTAAAACTTAAAATTCATGGCCCCATGCTATAGGATGGGAGTTGTTGGTATCAATACTTAGCCCCCAAACTAGAAATTGCATGCAAGTGCAAGGATAACAAAACCATAGAGATTTTAAAAAGGAGATAGATAATCTAAAAGATTATAAAACAAACAAATTGAAATTTAAAAGTAAACTATATTGATCTAAACATGATTAAAATAACCATATCATCAAGAGAGGACTAGACATGGGCCACCCTTACCATACCATCTTAATTAATATCTCATTGATAGTCTTCTCACAAGGTAAATGTAAAAGGTATGTGGACTACTTTGAGCATGAGACTTATGTCAAACTTAACAAGGAGGACAAGCCTATCTTAGATCATAATTAGCCATAACTTTTATATTTTTCCTTGAGACTCTTTTTTTTTATATTCAAAAAGGGAATGGGTAAAAAGGAATTATTTGCTTTTCTCTTTTTAAATTTTGGGAAAATAAGTTTAAAAGGGAAGATGGACATCAGGGTAAGGATTGTTGTCAGATTCCATCACACTCAAGAACTTATTACATTACCAATGAACATAGTCCTCATTATTTTTTTTATTTATTTAGTTTTTTGTCTTATTTTTAAGGAAACCTTGCTCATGGTGTACTTCATTCTTAAGGTAGGAATTCCAACATGAGTTTGGCCGATTAGCTACACTACCAAAAAATATGGTCCTTTCAAAACTTTGTCCATGGTGCAGTTCAAATTTTGTGTATGTGCCTTTTAATTACTATCTAGATGACATCATAGTAGGTCTCCTAGGTGCCTATGGGTTCTCAAGTGGAGATTAACACATTTCATAGTGTTGTTCACAGGATAGCCATGGATCATCACACTTGAGGGCTAGGGCTTATGAGAGGGAAAAAGATGTTTTCCAAGGTCACCTAGTGATTATGGTTAACCATTTTCCAACATCACATATTCTACACTCACATTATCATGATGATAGCATGATAAGTTAGCATAAATCCCATCCTTCATAATCCAACATAACAAATAAAACTAAAACCTTGAAATAGACAAGGAAGAATCATAGCATGATTGAAATATAAAATATAAAGGAGACTTCATGTAATAGTTATAGGATATATAAAGCATTATATTGTTTTCTAATGATGTTATGATGACCCAACACCCAGTAACTCAAATAATCATACTTATTAAAATCATATGAAAAGCACAAATTAAACCAAAGCCAATATGCTAAGAAAGAGATATAGAAATGCAAAGAAAATATGAAAATGTAACTATATACAAATGAAATGCATGGTGAAGGGAAGAAAACATGCAACTAAGGATCTACCAAGTGTCCACGTGGGGCACCTAAGTAGAAGTGCTTTAAATGAAATGCATTAAAATTTCTAGGTAACTTATATACTTGCAAATCATCAATTTTGTGAACATTGGAGCCAATGATATTTGTAATTTGGAATGAACCTGACCACATAGGAGGAAACCTAGTTTGAAGACTTGTTTGACCAAATGCTTTACCTCTTTTTACTATTAGATCTTCTATTTGAAAGACTGTAGCTGCATGTTTCTTGTCAAGGCATCATTTAACAATGTTTTGATGATTAAGATTATGAAAATCACGAGACGATCTAATTTGCTTGTTCATTTTCTATCAAACACTAAATCTGAATGTTTATAAGATGAATAATTTTAGATCCTAGAAGTTCATCAAGTTCTTCTTTCATATAAGTTTCAATCATAGGTCTAATAGGTCTTAGTTTTCGTAAGTCATCAAACATAGCTTCTCTAGGAACATGTTCAATGTATATGTCATCAAAATTTGGTGCACCTTTTAATGGTTTAAGGGATAGGATCTCATTTATATCTTTGTCCTCCCTTAAAGGTAGCAGGTCATTTAGAAGAAATCCCTTTCCATCATGTTGATGATAAGGCAAGGTATCTTCATAGATTTCTTCACATTCTATAGAAATTTGATAGGGTTGGGTAGAATCTGTATGAGGAAAAGCATTTATTTTTGTAATTTCACTTACATGGTCATTTATAACATGTTTCCCATGCTCAACCTCAATAACTCTAATATAAATATTAGTGTTTTGATATTTCAAAGATTGATTTTGTTGATCAAAGGTTGTAACTACTTGTTTGTAGAAAGGCTTTCCCAATATGATCAAATATAGGGATTAATAGTTCTAGGAAATCTAACCTAAAGAAGCATCCAAACTTGTCTTCAAAAGTCCTAGACAAGAGCACACCATAAGTGGGTGAAATTTCAACTACTAAGATATTTGTATAACATGTAAATGTGGGGTACTATTTAAGTTGCACCTTCACTCTTTTTAATATAGGTACATTAGGTTTATCAAGTTGTATCACACTTCTTGCTCATGGTAGCATTCGTGCTCCTAAGATTTTACATATCTAAAGTGGCATGACACTAATAGTTGTGCCAGAATCCATCAAACAATTATGCACATTGGTTCCTAAAATAATCAAATTTGTTAGGAAAAGAGGTTGATCTTTCTTGCTTAACATGGAATTATTTGTGTGTTATATTGATAACCCATTAGGACTTTCTGCCAAGTGAACTTGCCTTTTAGGGGTTGGGGATTTTTCCTTATTGGTTTTAGATCTATGAACTATCTCATGGATCACATCTTTCATTTTGTTAAAATGTAAAAGGTCATACATTGAAATGTTGGCTTTAATTTTTTTAAAATCCTCAACTAGATCGTAAGTCTTATGTTCATATTTAGCTTCTTGTTGAGGTGGAGTTCTTCTAAGTATAGAATGGAGGTTTGGTCATTGTGGTATGTTTGCTTGAAATGACTCGATTTGAGTATTTGTTTTGTTTTGACTAGAAGCTCTTTTGTTTGAAGGAGTATAAGGATCATTCCTAGTTTGTTGTTGTGTGTTGTTCATAATGTCACTAAGTCTATGGTAGCGTGTGTTATGTTCATTGGTGTTGCACCATAACTTATTCTAATAAAGAAACCTCTTCATTTTTAATTTTATGAGGTACATTAAGGACCACAATAGCATCTTTTCCACTTTGTTCATTTTGGACATTGTCACCATATAATGCTAAAAATTGAGAACAAGTTTTCTTAGAATATTGCCTCATGTTATGAAAACAATAATAGTCATCATTAATTGATGTACTTTGCTTTTTAGATTATATAAAAACCTTGTTCTTGTTTCACTTTAATTCAACTTCTTCATTGGAAAATTTTTGAAGTGAAGTTAATATCTAGGTCATCTTATTTTGAGTTTGAGTTGTAGGTCCAATAGGATTGGATATCCCATTTGGGTTTACACTTACTTGGATTAAGGATTTTGATTAGTCATCATTCAAACTCGTGTTGAATACTATAAATGAAGAAGATGTGAGACCTTGAAAATAGCTATCTATATGTTGAGCCATTTGAAGGGGAGTGGAAGTTTGAAACATGGTATTGGTCATTAGAAAAGTTGGTAAAGGTAGAGGACTAGATTGCATAGGATTACTAATGCTCATCATTCCAAATTAGATTTGTATGCTATTCATGATGGTAAGTTTTCCTAATTTGATATCTTTACCCATCACTCCCTATATTTCTGTTATGTTAGGATCAAATTTAATGGCATAGGTGAAGAATGAATTGATGGTAGAGAGGTAGAAGTCAAGGATATCATCAGGCTACAAATACATCTCACTTAGCACATAACTAAGTTGATGAAGGAATCTTAGGTTGTAATCACAAACATTTTTTCTAGGTATTTTCCTTAAGCTTGTGAAATTACTTGATAGTATGGCTAGGCTAGTAAACTTGTAGAACTGAAGTAGGAACTTACTTTTGAACTCTTTCCATGAGTTGATTGAGGCATTAGGAAGCATCAAGAACCATTAGGTGGCTTTGCTTCTAAAAGTTGTCATAAATACCCTACACACTATGTCATTTTGTACAATGTTATGGATGCCTAGTAAGGTTTTGAAACATTTTATATGTTGGTAGACATCACTAGTAAGGCTTATGAAATTGTAGAAAAAATTTATGTTTTGAAGTGATTTTGGGATGTCATAATAATTAATAAAGTTAAAGGAATTGCTCACCAAGGGAGTTGGAGGTTGATTGGCTACCATCCTAATCCAAGTTCTCCTAGGAATAGAACTTGGGAAATGTGAAGCTTGTTGTTTCTTCAATGTAAAATGACAAGTAGCTAGTTGGTTAGGGGCAGAGGTAAATGATTCTTGTTAGGAGGGTTTGCTCATAAAACAAGAATCACTGAATATAAATGTTAAAATAAAGTTACAACATTGAGTAAAAAGAGATAAAATAATATTATATCTTTGACAAAGAAAAACACTAAAATATGCCATATAACTTTTTTAAAAAAATTAAATCCATAAAATTGCAATATTTATAAAATTTAAGAGGAAAATAGTAAAATGAAAATTTTCAAAAACAAATAAATTTAAAATTGAACAATTAAATAAACTCACCTTACCTAAGTCATGACTCAGGTAAGGACTTACCAAAAAACAAATCCAAAAATCAGATTGGAAAATGAGGATTTAGAAAATAGGATTAGAAATGGGCGATGAGGTTTGGGTAACAAGGTATGAAAATTTAAAAAAAAACATACTTTTGAGACCAAAAATAAAAGGCTCGAAAATTGTCAAAAAATAAAGTAAAATATTTTCAAAACAAGGGCTAAAAAATAGAGACTTCAAGCAGAAAAATTCAACAAGTTTTGAAACAGGATCAGGAAAAGAGATAGGCCCTCCTTCTAGTTCCAAAAAGGTGTTAATGCATAAATCTTGGATGCATCAACATAGAAAAAAAACTAGTTTGAGGAGACTATTGCCTAGGGTGCTTTTTATATGGGTACAAAAACCTAGAAATAGTCTCAACTAGAGAGGGCTATGTGATGTTTAAAAAGTAAAGCAAACTAAAAAAAATCAGGAGAATTTAAATTGGATAACTTTCTTGAACTTCAAGACTTTAGGAAAATGTAGGAGGTAGCTAGAAAATTTAAATTTTTTTGGTTCCCCACTATTATGGCTGATTAGTGTTGTCTCGTCATTGCTTAGATAGCTTAGCCTTTCTCTTCTGATGTTACAAGAATATCCCATGTATAAAAATAAAATATTGAGAAGGGCCATAGATAGATAGATAGATCTGATCCTTCAAATTCTAGATGGATGCATAATTTAGTGAGACATAAGATTTGTTGAAGAGGTAAGAAAGAAGGCCAATAAATATGGACATGCACTTAAAAATGAACCCAAATACGACATGCATGATGAGTCATGACCTGACCCAACTTGACATGACTTGCCCTAACCTGTGGCAACCTAGCTAGACCAGATCTAGTCATCAGTTACAGCCAATTCCAATAATATTAATTATAATAAATAATAATAATAATAATTAGGAGTAGTAAGGTGAGAAGGAGGGAGGAGAGGGGAAGGGTCCTTATAGAGTGTGACCCACATTAGACATGATAGTGGCACCAAAAACAAAATAAACAATACAAGTAAAAAAATAACAAGGTTGAACAAATCATCTAATTAATGGAATGACTAGATTATATGAGTGAGAGTGAGAGTTGGATTGGATTGATTGGATGGAGTTAGAAGAATAAGAAGAAGAAAATGGGGATATGAATGGCCATAGCATGTTTGGCATGCATGCATGCATGCAACATCATGGTATGTTCATGTTGCATGGTTGTTGCATCACATGGGTGGTGTCAGTGTATGTAGCAAGAAGTAAAGAAGGAAAAAAGGAAGGCATGGACGTTAAGGTGGACTTTTATGGAACACAAACAAGTCAACATGGATCTTTGATAATAATTGTTAGCCATTCATGTTTTCAATACATTTATTGTAGTCTTGTTGGATTCTTGGAAAGAATTTCAGCCTTACTCATCACAATTTATTTTACAGATTTTTTTAAAAGCTATTTTTTAACTTTGTTTAGTGGGATTGAATCTATAATTTAGATTTCTATGTTCAAATTTTTACCACTAAACATGATAACTTGCATGAATGAATCTGCATGTTAATTCTTAATCATTATTTATCGGAATAGCATGTCAATTTAAAATAATTTAAATTATACTTCATTTTTAAAAATTATCATATGCATGAAAATTATTTATTATATTAAAAACTAAATAATAAATTATGAAAATTAATATCAATTACTATTACATCACATTACACCTCTTAATTGGCTTTTAATTTGCAACTCACATGTTCAATTCTAATGTATATGTTGGCCTAACACTCTTATGTTCTACTTGAGTTCTTCCAAAATTTCATGTTAGCTATATGTTCAAAAGTAAATACAAGCATTTTGATTCAAGTTTTACCTTGGGAATTGAAAGTAACAATTGTGCTTTCTCTCCTATAACAAGTCAAACTTAATCAAATATTAACAATTATTATTCATGAAACCTATATGCACATGACCTCATTTAATATTGATAGTCATTTTATACATTACTTTGTCCAAAACATTTTTTGAAACATTAAAATAACCAAATAATACTTGTATTATTAATAAATTGAAAGTTCTCATTATCTTAGAATTGAAAGTGAAAGATGGACTTAATTCCCCCCAAAAGAGCACATTTGTAGCCTATGCAAATTTAGAGCTCTTGAAGAAGAGTTACATATGTTTTTTTCTTGTGTTGTGACTACCCATTTGAGACAACATTCTAATGTTATAGCTAAAAACTTGTATAATTTATTTTTGCAACCCTCATTAGTGCATGGTCAATTTGTAGAGTCTACCTTTATTTGTCATGAAAATATAATATCTATTGATGAATGCTATGTTAGTCAGTTACATTGACATCATAACATTGATGCAAGCCTCATAATGCCTATATGAACATACCTACCTATCACATGTATGATACCTTTTGGTCATTGTTTAGCTAAACCCTTGTAGTTTTTTCCTACAAAGTTAGAATATTTTTCCTATTGGGTGCCAACAATGTGAATTAAATAGATTGTATGGAGTTTCATTTGAATACCTATTGTACCTAGATACACTTATATGGTAGAAATGAAATTGAGATTTGTTTATTTCAGTGAAGCATTGTCCTAACACCTTAATTTCTTTTCTGTAATTTACTTTAATTGTTCCTTTATTTTTTCATACAATTAGTCAAATATTTTATTCCATTGCACTTAGTTAGTTCCTATGAGTACAACCAAATTTAAGCATAAAGATATTAACTCTTGGTAATCTTAGTAGTGAATCACTTAGTACATCCAACAATGGAACACTTTGTAACCTAGCAGTGTTAGCACATGTTTAGGATGCATCTAGAAAGTCAAGAATGGATACTCTATGCTAGGCTAGATTAGATCTATTATTTGTATATAAAATAATTATATTTATATTTTAATAATAAAAATACAATCATATTTCTCAATCACACTTAACCATAAAACTTGGGCCTACACAAGTATGATTGGAAAGACAATAATCAATGATCTAATGCTTGACTATTTAAGACACCTAGCTAGTCTCAGTTTATGAAATTTGATTAGATCATGCTTAAACACTTGTGATTCATATGGTTAGGCATAGGTTTACTCTAGTATTCATCATTAGCACTATTTCTAGGGATTGGTGTAAGTGTTTTAAATAGTTAGGATCATTCAAAAATTAATGTTAGTGCTTAACACAATTTATCGTATATAAATAATAATATTTTATTATGAGTCATACTTATAAACCAAGAAATATCTCCTTCTTGTAGGGAAGATTCTCTACTTAGTAATGATTCAACAAGAACATGTGACAAATCTACAAAGAGTTGAGATGAGATGCCATGGCAAATAAAATTTATCTACAACCATTTGGATCTCTATCATCTAGATTTTACCTTTATTCTTCACTAAGATGAACAACTACAATAGAGAGAATTGGAGGGAAACATCATGTTGCCACTTGATTGAGTAGTGCCACTGATGCTCATGGTTGGGTTGATGAAACTAGGGCTTGAATTAGTAGCTTCATATTACAAAATAGCTTATAAAATATCTAGAGATCAGCAACCCATAGAGACCTAGCTCCACAAAGAAAAATTTATGGAGGCTCACTATGAGGCTTCTAAAGGAAAGGAAGCCCATATTCACTTAACATCTTAGTTAGAAAATATTTTACCCCTTAATAAACATGACTTGAACCATCCATTACTACATTTAGCCTTGGAAAATAATGAAGGAAAGGGAAGAACATAATCTAGAATAAAGGGAATATCAAAGCCAAGGTCTTCTAATAAACAACCAATAGAACATCAAATGGATCCCAAAAGAAGAGCAAGTTAGCATAACTCTTCTAGTTCTTCATCATCCTCCTCTTTATCCTCATTATCAAGTTTTGACAAGGGTGAACATGGCCAAGACAAGATAGGAAGTCATCATAGACAAGATGAAGAATATAGAAGGAACCATCATAGAGATGATAAACATGAACCAGAAGAAGGGCATCATCATGAATGACATCATAGTAGATAATGCCAAGGAATACATCTTCATGACAAGGACCATGAGGACTATGATGGTTATGATGAATTCGTGCTTTCCTAGAGAAGCATGATCAATACACAAGAGGAAGTTTACAATTCTACTAAGCATCAAAGGGATAACTAGATTAAATGATTAGAGAAAAACATTCTTAAATTTGAGTGAGGCTACAATGCAGCTCTTTAGCATTAGCTACAAGTCTTCTATGATGTGTATATCTTGTAGAACATTGAAAACAAATGGTAAAAACTAAAGCTCTTTCCAAGGATGTTTATCAAAGAAGAAAAAAGTTGGTATCAGTCCTTGAAATTGAAATCAATCTAAAGGTAAAACATATGTTGAAGTTGTTCAATGAAAAGTATCAAACATATTCTAGGGTATTACTTTGAGGAAGTATATTCAAGAATAGAAGAAAGGAAATCATAAATTCCTTAGTGCAGCCCTAGGAGCTATTACTTCCTACTTCATAAATGCTTGGATCATGACTTCTCTCAAAGAGAACAATTACACCATATCATCAATGGACTAAGGAATAAGATGAAGAAAACTCTTGAGGCTTATGCCCAAGGGAGGTTGTCAAATATGAGAGTCTGTCAAATTTAAAGGCTCATTAATCAAGTGGAAAATAATGAAAGAGAACTAAAGAAAAGAGGAGTGTGTAGAAGAGTACAACAAGGACATCCTAATTTGCAAAAAAGAGGTTTGTATCTATGAACTTGATGAAGAAGCATCATCCGAGGAGGTAGTGTAGAGAAAAACCTTACTAATCCAAAAATTTGTTAATGAAATTAGAACTGATGATAATAAAATATAGGACTCCATAGATGAAAAGTTTCAAATAGTATTAAAGGTTGTGGACGAGAAAGTAGAATAAGGAAGAGACAAATACAAGAAAAAGAAAAAGAAAAGAGATGTAGGAAAGGACTATTATCAACAAAAAGGAAATGAAGCTACAATAGATGAGGTTAAAGACTAAGCATTAGATGATGATGGTTAGGACATTTGCCAATACAAACATCTAAAAGGCTATTTCCTAATAATGTCACACTTTTAAGAGTCTCAAGCATGTGCATTAAATATATAGGTTATCAAAAAGAAAATTCCAAGAAGGCTACCTTATTCCCAAGGTAACTATAGATAATCCTATCATCAACAACAATACTACCCAAGTGGGGTTCCATCTCAACCTTATGAGTATTACCAACAATGGCAAAACCCATAGTCATGAGGGATGCCACCACTAAGGCATCAATATCCCTATAGGAAACCTAATCCATATGGATATTGATGAGTCATGTTTTACAAGGCTATGATATTGGGTATCTGATATTGGATCTATAATGTCAAGTATCCGATATCAGGGCACAACCTCTAATGTTAGCAATTCGATATTTCCTCTCCCATGCATGCCTATAAATAGCACACTTGGGTGCATGGTTGGGATAATAGATAGTAGATAGGAAAAATAGAAATAGGTTCATAGACTTTTGCTTTCAAGCATTGTTGGCTTCTAGTGCATGCTCATAGTGTGATGTTAAGTGATTGTATGACATCCTTATTTGAGTGTGATGTACTTGGACACGTTACATGTTTGGCAATAAATATTGAGATTACTTCCATCATTGCAACATCCACTTAGCTTTATTACTACTTTAATTACTTAGATATTATAGTTTTCTTTAGTTAATATTATCATTCATTGATCTTTATTATTCCTATCATTAAGCGGAATGAGTATGACTAATTGCAAGTGCTTAAGTGTAATTACTTGGTAACCTAGTAGTGTATTGTTTGGCATGCCGCATGATGTATGCTTGGTAATTTTAGTAGTAGTTATGTGAAGTTCAAGGCATGTGCTGATGGGTAGCGATGGATACTCATCACATGTAGGCTAGTTTAGACTTTACTTTCCATTATTAATTAGATTAAAATAATTAATTTCTTTATTATCATTAGGAGTAGCTTAGGGCCAAACAACATTAAGGATCATATGTCTCACTCTAGACTAAACCATACATGACAAAGCTACCACTAGTCTAAGTGGGAAGATAGAAAACTATGATCAAGGCATAACTATTTAGATGCACAACTAGTCTCATTCACAAAATTTAACCAGATCATGTGTGAATACTTGTGATTTGTATGGTTGGACATAGGGTTACCTCCCCACTCATCATTGGCACCATTATTGGGGATGGTAGTAGTTATCAAAATTAGTTATATTATACACAATCATTGTAAATTCATTAACGATATATCTTTCAGAAGTATCAAATCACACACATCATTAACTAAAAATAATGTCTCTTTTATAAGAAAGTGATAATGCATTGTATGGTAAGAACATTCATTAGAGAATTAATGAGATATATGTTGAAGAACATTGGAGTGACCAACCTCATGCAGGGATTTTGTGTGTTCATGACCATCCTAACAACACTCAAAGACTACATTCACCTAAGGAAGATAACCCTAGAGGAGATGAAGTAAATCCTAGACCCAAGAAGGCCTCAATCCCTAGGTTCTCCTCAAAAAAGGTATCCTAGTGAACATCCTAGAAGCCATGATAATCTTCCTAGTTTCTTATTGATGAGTGGCAAGGTACCCCTACACTCCACCATACGAATACGAGTGTGCACACGCGATCCGGTCGAACTCCGCAGACTAAATGCCTTAACGCCACAAGAAACACTTAGGGTTAATCGTTCGTTGTCTTCCCAGGCTTGCTTGTATGTGTCACGGTGTATGGTTAAGCAAGTCTGAGGTATGTGATTTTTTTGGTATTTTCGGCTTATCTTCTATGCTACCAG